>VMBQ01002732.1:124596-142901 GCA_007657795.1 Dreissena rostriformis
AAAAAAATGACGTCATTTCACAGTAAAAAGTGAAAATTATCGATAATTTTCACTGTTAATTTTCACTGTTTGAAACATTGAAATTATCAGTTTTCATTCACTGATATTTCTCAATAAACCACCGGAAAGCATAAAATAAATAGTAACAATCAAATATAAGATATTTTTACCTTGCATAAAGTTATTAAAGCACTACAAATATAGATCCTTTATTGGATAAACCACATTCGTCGATTTTATCATATTCGCGCATTTGAAATCATCATTTATTTTCAAATGAAAAATGCTACTTGAAACAGTGACATTTCAGACAATATTTACTGCATTCATAACATTCAGTATATTTAAATAAACATTTTGATTTCAAATAAAAATATAACCAGGGAAAAGTAACATCATTAATTACTTGTGGTCTGGCGATAATCGGCCCAAAAATAATTTACTATTTTCTAAAGCATATTGTATATCTAAATACTAAAGTTTTGAGACGACATCAAGAATAATAATACATTCAGTATATTATATAAACATTATGTAAACTTATACAACAAAACATATGTGGTGTCGGCATGGTTATATTGTTTGTGGTGTGTAGCCCTAAAACAATATTCTGACACTTCGTCATGTTCGCGGATATGAATTTAGTTGGAAAAATGATAATGTCTATTAAATTGTTTTATTTTGAGACAATACTAACATATTTAACACATATTGTGTATTTGTTTATTATATATTGCAGAAAAAGTGTCGATATTGCCTGTATTCGTCCATATCCGCACTTTTCGGTCAATCCGCGGATAGGAGTCATATTCGCATTTTAGACGGACCGCTTTTTACCCGGGATACTCGTGATACCTACCCGAATGGGAGACAACTTCTTAATTACGAAAAGACCCAATTTCGAAGTTGATGAGATCAATTACCGCCTAAGACTGCATTATGTATCTACCGTATATCAGGTTTACATGCCTATGAACCCAAACAAAGCAGGTAACGGTCCACTGCCTTTTTGCAAAAATCTGTCAGGCTTTATAGCGGCCATACGGTTGTATACACATTTGTGCGATGTGTCAAATGATCAACGCAAATAGGAAGAAAACAATGATTAAATGCAACTATTCGAAAAATTATTGAAATTAGGGGAAACTATGTTTATCCGAAAAATTTGTATTACAAAATATATTTTTGGGGGATAAAAGAAGGTGTCCGAAAACTTTTGGTGTCCAAAAACTTCGAGTAATTACAGTACCTAAAGTAAGCGCTTTAGAAAATGTCATTTAATCGCTTTTAAAGCAATAGTTTTACAATTTTTTTGGCTATAACCTTGTATCACTACATTTATCATTACAGTGACCGTGTACGCAATAATGAAACCACTTCAATTGCTCGATTTTCCATTTTTATAATCGGGCGAACGATTTATCTGCCCAAACCCGGAAGACAAAATGTAAATAGGGGAATTCCCCCTACGACGTTTGTTAACGTGTAAACTCAATTAAGTCAGAATATTAAACTACAAATCAAAACTCGTTCATGACGGTAACAAGATTTCGTAGACGTTACCCAGTGGTAGGTGAACTGTAGCTTTTTCTCAATGTAACAAAGTGAGATATTACGAGTCGTGCTTCATCAGATATTATAGCCTTATTATAATTCAAATTTGAAATTGCAACCGGATACTAGACCACGACATTTTGCTTAATTAAACATAGTGGTTTATTTGTGAATTAAAGATGCTGAAGTTGTATCTTTTCCGAATTCGTTGTCATTTCTCTTTTCAAATTGTTTAAGCACTGTTTCACAATTCTAAATGTAGCAATGAATGAACAATTGTAATATTGAAAACTTAAAAAGACGCGGGAAATACCTGTGTGCATTTACCACAGCACGCATATGTTGCGCTTAATAATTATTCTATTGCAAAATGTTTATATTCATTTTATTAATTTCGAAACAAGGTATGCGATGTCATGCTTCGATGTTTGAAATTATTATTGGCACATCTAAATTAAAACAATTTGCATCATGGTTGGGTACAGACCGGATTGTATCGTGCTGAAAAGAGGAACGTGGAAAAGGAAATAATATAATAAATTATTATGCTTTCGCTTTTTCTCTGGGAGACAGAAACAACAGCACCCAACCTTTTTTTACAATTGGTTTAATGAAAGAATTTGTCGCATTTATTATAGATCAGCCTGTTCGATCTTGAAAGTAACTGTAGATTGATTGACAGTATATAAGTCGTGCTGTATGGCTGAAACGCAAACATACATCGAAATCATTTACTCTGAAAAGTGGCCGCACAATTAAAATAATTTAAATTGGTCGATGGTTAAGATAGCTATATAATGCTAACAATAACATATGGCTCTTGCATAATGCGTTATTTCGAAATAAGTCACATCATTTTTTATATAAACAAATACATGTTGAACATAAATGAAGTTATCATTTAAAACCATGAGATTGCTTACTAAATAAGTAAATATTATGTAAATAAGACCGTGATAATTATTGTATACCATTTCAGTTTCTTATAAAAATTTCTTTTACTTAGTCACACTTTTTGGGTGTTATTTTGTGACGTTTAAAAACGAGTTTGATTGTTTTGTCTTTCAAGACAAGAAGTTTAGGAAACACTTTCTATCTAATACCGGTATGAAATCCGTCTTTTAATGAGTAATTTTCTGACTCGATGTTCGTAGATAAAATATACTCTTAACCCTAAAACTATTGTACTAATGTACATAAGAAGTTCATTTATTGTTAAGTTTAGAAACATTAAACCCCAGAAACACTAACAAGACAAAATATTTTCTACAAAGTTACTTTAAAATCATTCATCCATGACGATCTCACACGTCTGGACCACATGCGGGTCTGGTTTCCTCGTGCTGCACAAACAGTAATGATTTTCTTTTCAATATTATTCTTTTCCTGGCATATAATGGTCGAAAAAAACGTATTGCTTTTGATATTTGTTTTAAAAGCGAGAATGTACAATTAGACAACTTTATACTGGTCGATTGTCAAAGCAGCCCCGTACTTGAATACAAGCTTGTAGGCACGCTTAACACATGTATATACACATATCATCACCGATTGCGAACAATTCTTTGCCATCGAAATGGTATCTTCCAAAGAGTATAAAACATGTTTGTTAAGAGTTGAATATGGGTGCAAAGACAGCACCTTCAGTCCTGTGTTTTCTTACGGGAACTGCATTAACCCGTGTTCGGGAATGGACGATCATTCCATGGGCATTAAGCTGATATTTTGAGTTCCCGATTAGATAAATGTGTCAGTTTGTAATCAAAGAAACGAATTTACATAAATGATACTGAGCAACCACTTATGGATACATACTGATTGCATGCTCGATTGAGATTAACTGTTTAAGGATTTTCACTGAAAAAATATATTTTTAGATTTTGTCATTTTGTGACTTTATACTGTTGAGTGTTGTTGCTCGTTTAAAGATAAATCACAAGATAAACCATACGATCGTGGATCAATAAAATTTAAATGTCGATGTGTTTCGGGCGGGTTTGAAGGTTGTCTACACGAGAACATGCCAGAACGACAAAATGGGCAAGAAATATCATAATCGTCGCATTGACTCTATCTTCGTCGTTTTGATTGGTTGATTTGTTGTTATCTCGAGTGCTTGTGTCGGTGACTTTCAAACCCGCCAATACGCCAACACAAGAACATTACAAATATAACCGCCTGAACGACACAAAAGAGCACCATTGCAAAAAAAAAGACATTTGATCATTCGTAATAATTCGTAAATTCGCCCTTTTGAAACTATACGGAATGTCGATAATATGTAAACATATATCTGTACTGTTAATCGCAAATTATTTACGGTTTGTTTTATGTTATTCGTTTAGGGTATACATTTATAATTTAAAAAATGGCATAATAAATAAAATAGTTGAGGGTGACTTTTGATAACATGTGATGTCAGACGAGTCTTATATTGCATAGGAAAGACAACATTTATTAGATACTATATGAATGAAACTCTACAATTACATCGAAACCCAAGTAGTGGTAACTCAATCTTATTTAATATACAATTGTATTAAGGATGAGCTTAGAGAGGTCACTACCATAGTTGTAGCTTGAATATATTTTGTGACAATGATTTAAATTAATCCTTGTTTGAACCATTTGAAATTAAGTGTGCCGAAGCTGATTGATGACATGTGTAATCATGTGAATATATTATACATTTGCTACAAGCTCGCACTAAAGGCTGATCTTAATCAAATGTTAATGCTTTTCACCAATGCTCGTAACGGATACTGTTTGAATTAGCATTATGTTTTACTGATAAAGTAAATATGAACACTAATAACACATTATTAATTTGGGATTAAGCAAGGCAATTTTAACAATGCCTAATTCAGGAATACTTTCAGACAGTGAGTCGCATGTGATTTAGCGATCGATATTGTTACACTTTAGCCGAACCCATTTTTGCCATCGTAAAGTTATTTTCAATTATGATTCGACTGATGGGCGCCCGTGGCAATAGATATTGCAAGGTCCGTTTAAAATATAATATAACAAAAAGTGAAACTACACCTACACAAGAAAGAGAGAAACCTTATGATAAAATGCGATCAGCTATTTATGACAATGAACCAATCGCCAAACAGTGAGACCCACAGCAAATGCATTTGACGAGACACATATTTACAACACTTAAACATGAATTAATGTTCACTTGAGCTTAACTATCAAGCGTCCATCTTTACTTGATTGAATGTATGTATAGTAGGATGTTTTACAACCTGATGTACCAGTTCGCTTAAATATACTCCGATCAATACAGACAGTAGCGGGTTTTCAAGCTGTAGTTTAATTCATTATGTCTGCGCCAGCAAGAATTGCTTTGTTTATATTAGGATATTTACTCAGATCATGTACAGGAGCAGGTATAGTTTAAACTTTAAATATTATTGACATCTGTATCATTTTTGATTTTGCTCATTCGTTTCTTCATCATGATTTTTATGGTACTACTTATTCTTCTACTACTAGTTATAATAATAATACTAATGCTACTACTTTATTTGGTATTGTTGTTGTTACTGTTGTTGTAAAAGTAGTGATATATTTATTATGCACTGTATATTTCATCCAAATACAAACATGACACAAGTATGTTTATTCCAAAAACCGGGTAAATGCGCTTAATAAGATAGGTCAAACTAACATACACATGAAAACAATGTCAAAATAAAAATGTGTTTTCGATGCGATAAGACAAATTTACTGACCGGAATTGGTATCAATTTACCTTATTGTTTTGGTACAAAGAAACATTGTTAATTCTAACATTTCCATTATGATATAACACGCAATGACATCGAAACAAGTCATACGTGTTGAAGTTTATATGTGACATATATAAAGCCATTTGCAAATTTATTCAGTTATAATGCAATATTGCGCAATATTGATATGCTGACACTTGTTGGTCCAAAATTAAACGCGGTATGTTTAAACTGTATCCCGTAGTTACTATGAGTTTTCGGGCGCTAAATAGTTATTAAATTGGTTTATTCCGAAAATTTACATACAAAAACATATTCCCAGATGTTAGTATCCGAAAATGTATAGACATCGTTAAAATATGCAGGTCGCCGTGGCGTAATGGATATGGTGTCCGCATAGTTACAAAGACATCAAGTACTGGTTTTAGGCCCAGGAAACGGACTCGAGAGCGTTTCAAATAAGCATAAGGCTTTCGATGCAATTGAGCTTAAATAAATTGGTTTAACTAAAATAAAATATACATATTTCATCGACGTTTGAATATAATTATGTAAGTCGACACTGTATGTCGATACTTAAAATAAAATAAAAGTGTGTGCCAGTAAATACCACATCGTGAAGTATTATATACATTTGTACTCATTTGAGATGTGTTTTTTACAGAAAGATACCATATAGTTGAACCATGACCACCGAGTTCAAAGCACTTATTATGTAGTAGTAGGAACCTCCTGAATCAATCAGTATATTCATAATTGACACTAATTAACAGCAAACAGTTGTTCGCAAAATGATACAAAAGGAAAACTATTAATTCATTAAGCAGACATTATTGGTTCCTTTAAACGATCATTTTAACTGAATAAACCACCTTTAGCTTTTGAGTGAATTTCGAAGTCAATCTCCGCCTAAGGCTACATTATGTTTCTACCGCATATCAGGTTTACACGCATATTAACCCAAATAAAGCAAATGTAACGGTCCACTGACTTTAATCATCTGTCAGGTTTTTGGACGGTCATATAGTTGTTTTAACACTTGTGCGGCGTGTCAAAGGATCAACGCAACTAGGTATACATTTTATTAAATGCAACTGTCCGCAACGCAAATAGGCAAACAGTACTTATAGTGTCCGAGTAATTACAGTACCTAAAGTAAGCGCTTTTGAACATGGCATATGATCGCGTTCAAAGCAANAACACTTGTCAGGTTTTATGACGGTCATAATTTTATGGCTGTTTTAACACGTGTGCGGCGTGTCAAAGGATCAACGCAACTAGGTATACATTTTATTAAATGCAACTGTCCGCAAGGGGAAAATACGTTTTTTTTTTCCGGAAAAAGAAGTGTTACAAAATATATTTTGGGGGGCTAAAAAAAAGGTGTCCGAAAACGTATAGTATCCGAAAACTTAGAGTAATTACAGTACCTAAAGTAAGCGCTTTAGAACATGGCATATAATCGCGTTCAAAGGAATACATTAACAATTATATGAGCTATAACCTTGTATCACTACTTTATAATTACAGTTACAGGGTACGCAATATGAAAAAAAACTTCAATTGCTCGATTTCCCATTTTTATAATCGAGCGACCGATTGATCTGCTCAAACCCGGAAGACAACGAGTAAATAGGGGAATTCCCCCTACGTCGTTGCTTAATGTTTAAACTCATTCAAGTCTGAATCATTTATGATATTTACGAGATTTCGCAATCGTTACCCAGTTGTACGTGAACTATACCTTTTTCTCAATAAAACCAACAATGTGAGATATTTTGAGATTTGCTTCAACAGATGTTAGTGACATAGTGGTTTATTTGTAAATTAAATATACTTCATTAGATATTATATCTTTTCCGAATTAGTTTTCATTTCTCATTTCACAATATATTTTAGCACTGCTCCACAATCCAAAATGTATCAATTCATCTCTTACTGCAATATAGCTACCTGTGTGCAGTTGCCACATGCATGCATCTGTTGCTCTTAATACAAATTATATTGCATACTTCAAATACTTAATTCATTCAATTTGAAACAAGGTATGAGCTGCCATGCTTCGATGTTTGCTATCATTGTTTGCGCATATACATTGAAACGATCATCATCGTTGTGTACAGGCCGGATTTCATCGTGCAGAAAACAAAAACAGAAATAATATATGCTTTCGCTTATCCTCTATTAGAAAAATGTGGAAAAAAAACAGAACCCGCAACACGCAGCTTTCTATTAAAATAATAATTAAAGAATTTACCATAGTGCAGCCTGGTCGATCTTGAAAGTAGCTGTAGAATTATCAACCGTACATATGCATATACATATGTCTCGTGCTTCATGGTCAAATCGCAACATAAATCGCAACCGTCGACTCTGATAAGTGGTTGCGTTATTAGCATAATGCAAATTGGTCGATCGTAAAGATAGATATATATTATGCAAAAGTACCTATGACTAGTACATAACACATTATGTAAACATAAGTCTCATCCTTTTTAGCATGTAAGTTGAACATGTATGTAGTTCAAAACCATGAGTTTGCGTACTACTCCGCCTTTATTAAGATCAGTAGAGGGTTTTCAAGCAGTCAATTAAGTCATGATGTCTGTACAAAAAAGGATTATGTTATTTATATTAGGATATTTACTCAGCTCATGGACAGACGCAGATTAAGTTCGAACTTTTGACATCATTATCATTTTCTTGATCATTTATATTATGGTCATCATGACCGTTATTTTTTATATAAAAAAATGTGTTTTGACAATGATAATACTGCAGCAGTGGTAGTAGAAGTAGCAGTAGAAGTAGTAGCAGTAGAAGTAGTAATAGTATATGTACTGTTAAAAGTATTTGTTTATTATTATTATTGTTGTTGAAGTAGAAAATTGCTTATGCAATGCATATTTTATCGAAATTCTACATGAAACAAGCATATCTCTTCCAAAAACAGGGTACACTATTTAAAGCGTCGGTCAAACTAATATATATGTAAGTTTATATGTGACATATATGAAGCCATGCAATTGACAATTTATATACAATGTAGCAATAAAGCAATATTGCGTAATATTGATATGCTTAGTATAAGTAGTATAAGTACTGTAAGTTCCGGATTAAACGGTATATTTAAAACTGCATACCGTAATTACTATAAGTTGTCGAACGCTAAGAGATCATTAAATTGGTTCATTTCCGAAAAGTTAGATAAAAATATTCCCAGAAGTCAGTGTACGAAAATTTATATATATAAAAAATATTCTCAAAAACCAGTGTCCGAAAATTTAGAGACACAATTAAAATATACATATACACATTGCATCGACGTAAGGATATTCCTCTGTATGACCACACTTATATATTAAAAGCGGGTGTAAGTTAATACCATGTCGTGAAGTATTAAATACACAAAGATATGTGTGCAATTATTAAAAAAAAAAACATATTTGTTATGTTGTTTTACAGACAAATGCCCAGAGGTTAAACTTTTACCACGTGTTATGTAAGCATGTTTTATTATGTAGTATGAGCCTCCAAAAGAAATCAGTATAATCATAATTTACATTATAATTGACAGCAAACAGTTGTCGCAAAATGATACATTACGAAAACTAATTATACATTAAGCAGACATTATTGGTACCTTACAACGATCATTTAAACAGGTTAACCACATTAAGCTTTCGGGTGAATTTCGAGGTAAATCCCCGTCTGATGTTGAATTTATTATCTACAGTATATCCGGTTTACATGCCTATGAACCCAAATAAAGCAAACATAACGGTCCATTGACTTTTTGCAATCATCCGCAAGGTTGTTTGACGGTCATACGGTTGTCAAAACCCCTTTACGATGTGTCAAAGGATCAACGCAAATAGTTTTTTTATGAAATAAAACTGTCCGAAACATTATTAATGTTAATTGGAAATCTTCTTGTCCGAAAAATTAGAGTTACAAAATTTAATTAAAACATGTCATAGGATCGCGTTCAAATTAAATGATTAATCGATGCATTAGCTACAACGTTGTATCAGTATTTTTACAAATACAGTGACGGTGTAAGCAAAAATAAAAACACTTTATGTGTATACATATATTGTTTGATTAAGTGAAATTGCTCGATTTTCCAATTTATAATCATACGCAAGATTGATCTGCCAAAACCCGGAAGACAATATCTAAACATGATAATTCACAATGCGTTTAATTCCCCCTACGGCGCTTGTAAATGTTTCAACTCAATAAAGTCTTAATATCAAATTACAGACCGATTGTGTTTTATAATCTTACCAGATTTTACAAGTGTTACAACTTGATACTTTACCGCGACATTTCTCTTACTCAAACATAGTGGTTTGTTTGTCAATTAAAAATGCTGGGTCAGTATCTTTTCCGATATTTTTTACCTATTTTTTCAAGCAATAATCTTAGCACTGTTTATACAATCCATAAAATATTAATATATCCTACTGGCAATAACTAAAAAACGCGAAAAATACATGTGTGAATTTGCAAATTGCATGCATCTGTTAAAGTTTAATCAACGCTTACAAGCAATTGTATTGCAAAATATTGAGATTCAATGTATTAATTTCGAAATAAGGTATGAGATATCATGCTGCGATGTTTATTATTATTATTTGCCCATATAAATTGGAACCATTTGGGCACAGGCCGGGTTTCATCGTGCAGAAAAAAGGAAACAATATATGCTTCCGCTTTTCCTCTTTGAGGAACATGTGATGGAAACAGTAACCGCAACGCGCAGCTTTCTATAAAAAAAAAAAACACGTTTTTTTATTTAACGAACGCTTTGCTATAAGAATTGTGCAACCTGGTCCATCTTGAAAGTAGCTGTAAAATGATTAACAGTACATTTGACTCGTGCTTCATGGTCGAATCGCTTCTAAAATTGCAACCGTTGAATCTGGAAAGTGGTTGCTCTATTAGCATAATGGAATTTAGTCGATCGTTAAGATAGCTCTTTAATGAGCACAGTGCAGATGACTCGTGTATAATACATTATGTCAACATAAGTCTCAATCTTTTAGCATGTTAGTTGAACATGTATGAAGTTATCATTCAAAACCTTGAATTTGCATACACAATATTAAGTAAACAGGACCGTGATACATATTTTTTGCAAGTCTGGTTTCTGATAAAATTTCTTTCACTTACTTACTATTTTGTTTTGTGTGATTGTGTGACTTTAAAAATAGAGTTTTATTGTTTTGTCCCGACAAGCAGTTAAGGAAACACTTTCTATCTAATACCGGTATTAAATCCGGTTTGTAATGAGTTATTTCCTGACTCGATGTTCGTTTATACAATATAATCTTAACCCTTACACTTTTTTTAAAGTACGTACAAGAAATTCATATATTGTGACTTGTTGCAAAATTAAACTTCAATAACAATGACAAGACATACATTGGTGTTTCAACCGCTAGTCTTTTATTTTTGAGACAATTGCCTTAACAATACAGGAAATTACATAAAATTAAAAACTAATCATAACAATTATTAAAGCAGGTGACCATCGAAGAACGTTCAATGTAAAGCATTAGTGTCTTAAACCATTTAAAGGCGCAGCGAACATAACACTTTGTCCAGAATCGATAACAAACACAAACTCGTGCAACCCGTGCAGGGTGCCATGTTACTTATCCAGTGGGTTTGTTACAAGGCTTCACACCACTCTTGTTAACCTTCGGTTTTCTTAATCTGGTTCATTTCTATTGAAATGGATGATTTTGTTGTCGACCCCAAACATAATTGCGTACCAATAAGCAATTAGCAGTGACTGATATAAACGCCCACCGTCCTGATAACAATACTAAGTACCTTTGTATCAGACCGTTATAATTGTAGTGGTATGATAAAACTGTCAATACTAATTTTGCTCTTATTTCTTATTCACACCATGTATATTGATTAAAATATTTTTTATATATATACTTTTATTTCCTCCAGGGTAGGAGAGCAGAACATATATACAGCAAGCATGCATTCAGAATTAATTACAGTTTCACAACACATTGTATGTTATAGTGGCATAAATAATATTTATAGCAAAAATTAAAATATATTGAAATAATGAGTAGGTAAATTAAGAATATACATTTTGACAATTGACAATATCACCATAAAATAACATAAACAATAAACAGTGCGAAAGGATACGTGGAAATATGTAATTTAATACACTTTAACCTTAAAAGCTGAAAAGCAGCCATCGTAATAGAAAAGTTTGAGAAGCGCCCCTTTTCATTTTCTGAGCTGAGTTTCAGCAGCGATACTGTTTGCCCAAAGGCGTTCGTTGACATTAATGTCGTAAATCGGATTATTCCGATGCGGTAAAAGACACGTTCCCACAATCGCTTTCGCCGTGCATCATTGGAGGTACAGAAACACATCAAATGTGCAGTTATGTTATCAACGATAAAGTTACACAGGCTACACTTTTGAGAAAATGGGCGTGACGTGACGTCACTAATCCAATACTGTTTAACAGGCATTCAGAAGATTTGGATTTGCCCTGGCTATATCCCACAGTGGCGAGCAATTGCCTGGTTTAATCACGTTTCCTAGAAGGCTGTACTGGTCACAGCACAAAAGTCGCTGAGCCACACCTATTTTCGCCTGTAGATTCACTGTTTTATCAATTATCGTTTTCCATGTAACTTTGTTGGGAACAGTCCAGTTTCGATGTTTTCATTGAGAAATTGAAGGAGACCGTACTTTCCAAGGGGCCTGTACACGTCTGGCATAAACCCTACACTTTGAATTTCCAAATTCATAAATCTGAGTAACCTGTTGTGAAATACATCTTTCACCAAGTACTGTGGCGATAATCTGCATAGCTGGCATAAGAATTTTAACTTCGAGCAGTCCATGTATGTTTCAATCGGGGTGACATTTGATATACACATACAGTAGTCTGTAGAAATACTTTTGTGCAAACCCTGCATGTGTTTTATACATCATCTTTGTGCCGATTCTAACCGAGCTATATCACTTGCTGCACAGTTATTCCACAGTTCACAACCGTACATTGCCTTCGGAAGGGCAGCTGTCGTATATATCGTCATCAATGTTTTTGCACTTACATTTTTGCTGCTAATACCAGTACCGCATATGTTGAAATATGTCCCACGTAGTTTAACACTTGCTTTCTGGATAGATCCCTTTGCTGCCAGCGCACTGTCGCAGACAATACCAAGATGCGTGTATTTTTCTGCGATAGGAATCGGGTCAGGACCCAGTTTGAATGAATGTTGGTGCTTATGTCCCTGCTCATTAAAAACAACAACAGCGCATTTACTAGGGTTGTACAAGAATCTTTAAGAAACAAGCACCATATCGTCGGCGACTGTCGGGGCACACAAATTTAGATCGTTCAGGCACACACCATTTTTACTATTCATAAGTGTTTTTATAAGTCCGTCAATGTACACAAGGTACAAGAGCGGCGAGCTCTTACCGCCCTGTCGAGTACCCTGGAGTACCGGAAGTTCACTTGACTGCAATCACTGGTATCGTACCCGACAATTTGTGTTACGGTACATATCTCTGAAAGCTGCTAGCGTGTTGTTATCGATCGATGGCGCTAATGGGTCGTTATTAAATATTAGCCATTTGTGGGATAGGCCCTCGTGCCAAACTCGGTCGAACGCTTGTCGAGCGTCCAGGTAGCATAAAAAGACTGAGGATGAGTTTTCTCGAGCGTAGTGTAAGCATTCACGGAGCGCGAAACTCGTCATTATGCAGCCCAGCTGGTCTTGGAAGCCCCCTTGCAATCTGTTTAACTGATTTAGTATATTATTCTTACAGCGGTCTAAAAGTATCATTTCAAAGAGCTTTAATAAACTTGATGTTAATGTTATTGCCCTATAATTATTTGGTTCATCTTTTCTTTTGTTACCTCCCTTATGTAAGGTGATTATTTCCCCTTCCTTCATTTTATCGGGAATATGCCCGCTTTGCAACATCTTTGTATACATGTGAGATAATGGCTCCGCCAGAGTAACGGCACCGAATAAAAAGTGTTCGTGCATAATCATATCGGGCCCAGTAGCTTTACCTTTTACCAACGTTTGTATGCAGGACAAAACTGATGTTGGGTGTACAATTGCTGTGGAGTCAAGGACCATATTTTAAAATGACTCTTCAACTTCGATAGTTACAGTCTGTTTCCACTTATCGCCGAACTGCGGAATATCTGTCGGGGTGTAGAGATCTGCAAAATATTGACCCCACTGTTTCACAATATCCTCTCGACTTCTATACACAGTGCCATTGAACACGAGTCCGTCGCCGATTTTTGTTCTATTACCTCTTTTCCTGGCATTCACTATTTGCCAGAAGTTCACGGCATCTGACTCTCCCGCCGTTTCTAGTTTGCGGTAGAGATGTTGCATGTAAGACAGTGAGGCACGACTGATTTCCCGTCTAAATTCAGCCTTCCGACACTTGAGAAAAAGACGACACACATAAACAGTTAATCGCAGGCACATAGAATAATAGAAAGTGAAATAAACAGTGGTTCAGGTGGAAAATAATCATGTAATAAGCACTATATATATAATTAACGTTGTAGTTTCGATCCTTTGAATATCTTTTTGAGGAGCCACCGTTTTGATAATGATTAAAATGGTTAAATCTCCATTTAAAATTGTCAAAATCATGGATTAAAGAATAAACGTCATTATATATATTAGCAAATTAGTTAATACATACGTATATTTTTGATATGTGGTAAGTAAGATGTATGCCCTGATAAATTACAGTTTTAACAAGTTTTGTACATGAATGAATCGATCGTTTAATAATGTGTATTGTGTTAGTTTGGGAGGACTGACGATAGTCCATAAAACCCGTACACTGCATTGATCTAGGCCATTGAATTAATAATTCAAATTATTTAAAAAAAAAACAACAACAGATCAACTGGAAAGTAAACGTACATTTATTATGGAATAGAAAATCTAAACATAATTGTGTTAAAAGGAAATTTCCTACAGTGGTTGAAATACGAGCGGCAAACTTATTGTGTCGTTATTTTAAGCCAGACAGCGTTATACATTATATGAATTAACCGTTTATTTTAACTGCTAAAGCACTGGCTTTTGTGTTTTCTTCCAGTCTTTTTATAAGTGATAACATGCAGACACTGTTTTGTCAATGCAGCACGTCAATTTGTGAGGCATGTACATATACCTTCAGTAAGGTAGTTTTATAACGTTTTGAATAGGGTAATGACGTTTTAAATATATAAAATAAATAATATACCATCAATCTGACAAACTCAAAATTTTACTCTTAACGTATGATAATGTTTGTTTTATAGTAATTAGGTCGTTTCTTGTTTCAATACAGAACCCATCCAGATCCCTATTTCGGCCATCAGTGTGACATCAAGTGGTGTTACATTTGACAACTGGACCGCAAATAAAGTCAATGATGGCTCATTACGTCAAGACGCTTACTACTGTAATTGTTGCACCGCACTAGGGAGACCATCTTGGGTGCAATTGAGCCTGAACGAGACGTATATTGTGGAAAGAGTTCTTGTTTTGGGACGAACAGATTATTTAGTAGGTAAGCATATATTTTGGGTTTGTAAAAACACATACAGTGTTTTTTTTTATTAGACATGTCAGTTTATTTGCTTATAATAATTAATATACATTTGTTTTTGTTTTTCATGATTTAACGCAAAGTTCAGAGTGAAAACTAAAAAGTCTTATTTAATGTTTGTATTGTCATTAAAATATATTGAACACGTAAAGCTTCTCTGCAGGTGCCCAATTCAACAATATCAAATTGTCATTGGCTCGAAAGACAGAATCCCTTCAGGATGAACAATTCACATCGAAAAATGAGACCGTTGCGGAGATGAGGCTAACTCCTCCACGCGAGTTGCAGTTTGTACGGGTTACGGATAGTGGCACTATGTTTCATATGACAATATGCGAGATATTGATATACCGACAAGCAGGTAACGTACATAAATTAACCCCAAAGATTCCCCTTTCATGTTATTTTATATAGTAAGCGTGTATTTACAATTGCAGAAAACCATTCTGAAGGCATTGCATCTTTCTGTCTTAATCTGATTACATATCAAACAATAACACCTACAACACACGCACACAGGTCACTAGAAGATCTTCTATTAAGTTAATTATGATTACTCAAGCACGGCAATTGTGTATTAGAGACAATACGCAGATACCGCTTATACATAAATCACTAATTAATATTCATCATGTTAAAGCCGGCCGAGTTGAAGTTGGTTTATTTTTCCATTTTTGTTATGTGTTGCAAAAAAAAGTGATTATGAGTCAAAATGTGATGGTATTTATGTCAGATGTGCAAAACAAATTGGTCAAGATCGGTCAATAAATGCCCAAATTCACTACAAAGAAAGGGCTTTTCAATTTCTATCCATGGACAGAAATGATCTTAATATTAACACTCGCGGGTCGCATGTAAAACCACGTGACAATTGCATCATTGTTTACAACGCCATTTGCCATGGAGAAACTGTAGTTATTTCTTTGTTTTGAAAAGCGCGGAAGTGGAAATCACGTGAAATGGCGCTCAAGTGACCCAAAGCGTGCATACGTCACAGGTTAATAATAGTCTTGAGGATTCCGTTATGTACATAATTAAGTTTCGTATTTTTGATGCTTTTGGCATTTTTTGGCACAATTTGTACGAACATTAGAATGGAAGAATTAAGCTTTACTTCTTCATTTAGAATGTATCTGACGAATACTGATCAATTCTGGTCAGTTGAGAAAACCAAATTGTTGTGAGAAATATGAACTCGGCCGGCTTTAAGCATACACGCACAACGTTTTTTTATGTCTTAAATATGAGCCTCGCTCTGGAAAAACGGAGTTAAATGCATGTGCGTAAAGCGTCGTTCCAGGTTAGCCTGTTCAACCCACAGACTTCCTTGTGAATAAAAAATTCCATAAAAGCGGAAAAAGTCATCAGTGATTTCAGTTTGTTTGTTTGTTTTAATATTTAATCAAAACTTGCAAATCTTGTGTTTCAAGAGTGTATCCTAAAATAACGTCCGTTCAAGCGAATAATTTTGGGACAGGGGACATGTTTTCGTCGTTTTACATATATCACATACTTGTGTTTGTTATCAGACTGCCCAATCGGACGTTACAGCGTTAACTGTTCCGAGCAATGCCGTTGCCTGGCGGGCCCATGCGACAGTGTGACAGGTACTTGTGTCTGTAAAGACGGCTGGACTGGAAAAGTGTGCAATGAAAGTAAGCTTTCAATAAATATGAAAGAAATAAAAAAAAACAAATTAATTATAAATGTCAGAAAGAAAATAATCTGCTTATAACACTTAAATGAAATATAGAATTCTTATAAATATTATTGATTTGCTCTTATCTAAAGTTGTGTGTTGAATAAAATAAGAAATGTACCGATATTTCATGATTGTTGTCGAATTATAGGTTGATCGCGTTTATGGACTTGACATACACATATAGTTAATTCACATAAGAGACACTTCACTTCTTACCGAGATAATTATTAATTACAGTATTATTGGAACAAAACATACATTTAAGAAATAGAAAACTCCACGGAGGGCACAGTGACATTATAGTGAAGCGATCGCCTTTTGTCCATAAACGAGTTTAGGTTTCCTGCTTGATTATTATCGTAGTATTGGCCCTGAAATGATTTTGTCATTGTGTGAATTGCATCGAACATTTCTATCAAAGTAACATAGTATAAACGAGTGCATAGTCATTGATTTAAAAAGCACAACTCTTGCAAAAAGATTAAACTATAAAATAAACTTATAAAGAACAATCAGTGTCTATTTTTTAAATAATAAATAATGTTAAATGAATTTTTTGTTTTAAACAATACCACTGTAAACATCGAGGTACAATACATCGCTATTGCACAGTGCAACCGGTTACGTCATTCGTAAATATTTAACGCGTGTCTTTCATATTTAGCGTCATTGGTCCGTATAAAAACAGTGACCGGTCAATATAGTCTTGATTGTCTCTATCGCATTTCACGGACTTAGACCGGTTATATAGATAAAAAGGACCCATTTGCGAGAGGTACAATATATTAAATTATGTATATATTTGTCCTGAAATACATGCAACAGAGGATACAAAACGTCTCGCACTATCATCAAAAGACGTAATAAAATGAAATCAAAACGTATACAGATCCATCCTTATCGGTGTTCTGTTCAATAATTACAGCATGCAACCCAGGTACATTTGGTGCTAACTGTTCATCCGTATGCCATTGCCACAACAATGAAACCTGTAACCATACCAACGGAACGTGTCCAAATGACCAATGCGCTGCAGGATGGACGCATGACAACTGTAGCGTAGGTATGTCTCAGCATGGAATTCAAGAACGGCAATATTCGGTTAAATTTGGGTACTGAGTATGTTATAGTAAAACACATGTCAGAGAAATAATTCTAAAGTATGTTTGAAGGATTGATATGAAGTTGTTTAATTAGACTGTTTTAAAGTATATTTTACTACAAATTATTTGATTGCATTCTGTTTTACAGCATGCGTTCAAGGCAAATTTGGTACGAACTGCTCCTCCCCCTGCCGTTGTCTACACGGAGCAAGCTGTAACCATGTTTCCGGTCACTGTCCTAATGACCAATGTGTGCCTGGATGGATTTACAGTAACTGTAGTCTTGGTAAGATTCACAATTGTCGCTTTGTGTCGGCTAAATGATCGATACTATATTTAGTATGATATGTACACAAAACATCGATGTTTAACGATGTCTTATGTAACGGAAAATATTATGTTCATATTCTGTAACTATAACTATGATTCCGTTTGCACTTCTAATGACGAATGTGGCGCTGTGTTGATTCATAGACACTGTATTGTTGGTTCGATTATAAAGTGTCCACCGCTAAAAGGGAAAATTCCAATGTTAACGTTGGTATGGAGTTCACGATGTTGTGTGTG
>VMBQ01002733.1:3108-17602 GCA_007657795.1 Dreissena rostriformis
GTCTTTTATCACTATACTCATTAAATGACGTCATAGTATGTGTTTTACTTTACAAGTCATTTTAAGATTCACGTCATGGATAAAAGGTATTTATCGTTTTGAATATTAAGACTAACGAAATAGCATTTTAACTGCCATCTACATTTTTAAGACTGTGAAGTGTATTGGTAGCTAGTTCGCTTCGTGTCTATATGTCTCGAATTCGAACCCCAAAACAAGCGCATTGTGTTTTATTTGATCTTTTGTCATTTTATTATTACTTGTTTAAACTTACTCCAATATTACAGTTTTATTAGTAAACTAATTTAATGGCATGTTTTCAAAAATATATAATCTGTAAAAAAAAGTACCTTAATATCAGACCGATTCATCAGCACAAACCCCACATATTTTAAAGCATCCGCAATTAATTGATTTATAGAAATGTCATTCTCGGGACTATCCTTGAGGCTGATTTAACGCTCATCATATCATGCGATCTGTTTGTTTATACATGCAGTACCCGTAATAGATATTACAGTTCATGGTGAACAGGCCTTACTTATACAAAAGTAAGAATTATATGCAAAAAAATAATCATGAGGACAAATCGTGTAAATTACTTAATAAGATACATTTACTTCCGATAGTCAACCCGTTTAAATTAAGCCAATATAATGTGAAATTATGATAATAAACCAACTACAATTTTGTTTTCACGTATTATACTTAATATCACGGAAGTAACAATATAATAGTCGGCGTAGTAAGAGTTGGTTAAATATATGTGTACAATTGTTCATGAATCTCAAAAGAAGCGCCATTACATTTTACCGATGAAACAATACACATTACAACGATACAGTGCTGTTCTTTATGTTGCATTGTATCTTTATAAAGATCATGCTTTGGAAACACAAAGATCATGATTTGGAAACAAGCCTGCCACTTGCTGACATATCAGCATTCCATTATATAATCATAATATTATAAGAGTGCTTATTTCATGTGAGTTCGTAGAAGAAGAACGATTTTTTTTCAACAGACATAATGACTCCATGCAATAACGATTTTTTAAACGAAATATACATGTTTTAACGGAAATTATGCAAACGTGTGATCACATAATGACATTCACATTAAATGCATACAAGTGAATATTTTCTATTCAAGCAATGTAATACTAGAAGGCTTGTTGACTTATGGAAACTAAATTATGTGAAATTCATGTACCATAACAATATGCCAGATCAAACACTTGAAATGTCATCAACTGTACGTGATATGAATCCACGTTAACGATGATATGGTTTGGGAGAATTATTTATATATATATATATAAGATATAGAGGATATGTGTTCATGTCAGTGAAGGATCGTTTGTAATTTCACGAGTGATCATAGAAAATATATGTTCGCGAGTGAAAATATTCGTCTTCTATGATCACGAGTGAAATAACAAACGATCTTACACTGACATGAACAAATTTTCTGTTTCTTTTATGCCCCTTTTTCAAGAAAATAATTTACAGCTGTTTCCCTTTCGCTTAAAAGTTACCCTTTCTCCCGTGGCGTGCCTCAATACATTTCAATACACAAAATGACGTCATTTTTTGACGAAATGACGTCATAATTCCAGCGAAATTCGCCAGTTAAACTCTTTTACAATGTTAATAAACGGTAAGAAAGCATAACATAAAAAAATAGTTGTTGGAATCGTTGGAATATCAAATTTAATTCACTCGTGATCATAAAAAATATCAAACAAGGGAAGTTAATCTTGATATGATAATCTAAAAATGGACTAAGGAGCTCCGGAAGTTTGTTATTTTGACCGGTGAAAATAACAATTTGTTTATTTTTACTGCTCTTATTTCACTGCAGAAATGTCAAATTGTTTCATAAGGTATTAAAGAAAGTATTGTTAGTCTCAAATGCCATCTGTGTGTCATTGCTTATGGAGCCAGTCTCATAACAGATACAGCAATATATCGCGATATTGATTATTACCGATTTGACATCGTAAGCAGTACGTTTCTTATTATAGCTTGTTCCATTAAGCGAAACGCACAGTCAAGCTATCACAAGGATCAGTAATGTGATACGTTTATTTGAAATATATTATATCTATGTGTGGAACGCAATATACTGTGTGCGTCAAATTCAGATAGTAACTCAACATTATATAAAATATCATCTGTTTCAAATAAGTAATTTCATTCCATTTACTGTCGGTCAAGTTCCATTATCCACGACATATTTATCACCCCCGGAAACCCGATATGCTGTGAAAAGTTGGATGTGCTAGGAAAAGTTGCCGATAAATTTTGCGGAATTTCGGTAGGGTAAGTAAATCCAGTTCTATGATTGTTTAGAGGCATTTTTTAATTAAAATATCTTGTGGCATATGCAAAGGTGGTATTATCATGTATGTTAGAAAAATCCTGGTTATTATTATTCATGATTTATTGAAATATGGCTATTTGAAGTCGACGATGCAGGTATTTGTCCCCTATTTAGCACTTTATTTACCAATTTCTTTAAAGGTATGCCAGAGAAAAAGTTTTTGCACCGAAAATGATATCATCCAATGTCCCCCGAGTAACATATCGCCAGGGTTTGTTTTTTTTTAAATCGTATTGGTGGAGAAATTCGACTTTACATTCAACATGTTGATGAACAAACGATATGACCCGGTGCAGTGCAAAGATGTCAAGATATGACAGGAGTGCAGTTCATTTATAAACTTAAAAGCTCACTATTACAGCTCATTTATGCCCACTCTGATGCATTTTAGATCATTTTCATTGAATTTTGAGGTTTCATAATTATATCCGTTCTGAAGCTTAGTTAATTGCCAGCTTATTTGTATCTTTTTTTTTATTGTTTGAAAATCATTGTAAATGTAAGACAATTGATTCATACAGGTAAAAATATTCGTCAGTAAGGCAATATAAACCTTTATTTTCATATTTTCTGCCTATAGTTCCAATTACTTTCATAAATTTGAACTAAATTTGGATCAATGATACACGACTTAAAGATGACAGCTTTGCAAACATCGACAATACACTTGTGTCAATGTCTGTTTATTTTCGTTCTTTTTGGTTATGATATATGCAAAATGTAAACATACATTTTCAAAACCCAATCCAAGCCTCCTTTTTTGTGTATTTGCATAGATAACACGCAGTTCTCATCTGCTGAAGCCCCAAGCCTTGAATGAATATATTCAGCCAGATTTCAGCAAATTATAACATTTAAAACTAGGGCGAACTTTCCATTTGAGCGTAAAACGCATATCGAGAGAAATCGTCAAGATTGCATTAAAATTATATAGCTGTCTTTTATCACTATACTCATTAAATGACGTCATAGTATGTGTTTTACTTTACAAGTCATTTTAAGATTCACGTCATGGATAAAAGGTATTTATCGTATTGAATATTAAGTACGACATAGAGTTTGTTTGCAAGTCGCGTAACCCACTAAAGGTAGATTATTAACTAACGGCTCGCGCACACATGTCGTGCATCTCTCTGACTCTGTTTCTCTCCTCTGTGTCTGTCTCTGTAAGTGTCCGTCTGTCTGTCCGTTCATACCAGAGCTACAGTAGGGGGTTCTATTTGTCCGGTTTTCTGTATAACTTGACACAATAAGGTTCATTCCGTAAACAAACGCTCTTACGGGGTAAATCTAGCACTGGAGTCCCTAAATTATGTCAGAATGTATAAACTTCCATAAGGTGTATTATCTATGACAGTCAATCGGGATTGAAAAATTGAGGGAGTCCAGTGCAAGTGTTCAGGACATTATGTGTTTGTTTTCTTCGTATAAGAGTATCATTTAGTCCACAATTATTTCAAACAGTAACCAAATTGTAAGTATGAAAAGTCTCAGTGCAAGGAACAAGCATGCAAAGCGCATAAATCAGCTGTAATAGTGAGCTTTTAAGTTTATAAATGAACTGCACTCCTGTCATATCTTGACATATTTGCACTGCACCGGGTCATATCATTTGTTCATCAACATGTTGAATGTAAAGTCGAATTTCTCCACCAATACGATTTTTTTTAAGAAACCCTAGCGATATGTTACTCGAGGGACATTGGTTGATGTCATTTTCGGTGCAAAAACTTTTTCACTTGCATACCTTTAAAGAAATTTGTAAATAAAGTGCTAAATAGGGGACAAATCCCTGCATCGTCGACTTCAAATAGCCATATTTCAATAAACCCTGAATAATAATAACCAGGATTTTTCTAACATACATGATAATACCTCCTTTGCATATACCAAAAGATATTTTAATTCAAAAATGCCTTTAAACAATTAAAGAACTGGATTTCCTTACCCTACCGAAATTCCGCAAAAATTATCGGCAACTTTTCCTAGCACATTCGACTTTTCACAGCATATCGGGTTTCCGGGGGTGAAGATGAATCAGGCCAGAAGTATTGCTGAGCAATTGTCAACAATTAATCTGGATAATCGAACGGCGACAGCTGCCCACAACCCCACAGCGGCCCGAGATGCAGACAGACGCCACCTTCAGGCGGCCAAGTTTCTCACCATGATTGTCGCGGCCTTCTTGCTGATCTGGTCGCCCTTTTCCTTTACCACTGTGGTCATATATTTTTGTGATGATTGCGTGAACAAAAGCCTGTACGGGTTTTTCTACTTTTTAATCTGGATGAAATCCGCCGTCAATCCGTTCCTGTATGCGTATAACAGTCCAAGATACCGCATGAACTTCTGGCGGTTCCTATCGTGTAACGGCAGGCTTCTGTTTTGGAAAAGAGAAACGACCATAACGCCGGAAAATACTGCACAATCCAGCGCGTTAACTTGTTCAACTACATAGGGTTTGTCTTTACCAGTGGTAGGTCATTCGCTCTACCTACAAAAACACTTGCGGGAAAAGGATTGCGATCTTCAGATAAAATAATGTTTTTGATAAAGAAAAACAACGTACCTCTAAATGTAATGTTTAACCTATTTGAAGCTTATGTACTATCAGTCGTACATTACGTTTCAGGAGTTTACAAAGAGTACACCAAAGTTTTGTAAATGGGTTCTAAATGTAAAAAACGTCTACGAATACTCTTGCAGTGTATAGCGAATCGGGTAGATTTTCGTTGTACTTCGAAAGATATATTCAAATGATAAATATTTTTTAAAAAAAACTCTGTTGAACAAGAACATTATAGTTTAAATAAAATAATTTTAAATGATCAGTTAACAAACACAAATGTTAACACTTCTCGTACATACTGGACCTCTCAGGTACGCTTTAAACTTCAATCATCTGTTTAAATGAAACATGGTCATATCCTTACTCTTTAAAGATAGAAACATTCATCCCAAATATACGAACTCGACTTCGCGATATCTTTATCAGCAATTGGCGGTCAGGACTAAGACGCAACGCCTATGTGTATAGAGAAATACAACTTAATTTTGAAAATCAGCATATATACGCCAGTTGGATAATCCCAAATACAGAAATATCTTGGCCAAATTACATGCATCGTCCCACAAATTAAATATTGAAATCGGTCAGCACTATAATGTGTCAAGACAGGAGAGAAAATGTACCCTCTGCGATCAAAATGATATTGCCGACGAATACCATTTTGTTCCTAAGCACCCATGTATACTTCGACAAGAATATATTCCAAAATATGTATATACCCACACGAGTTAGCTAAAATATATTCGTTAAATGCAAAGCGAAAATACAACAACTATAAAAAGTCAGCGTAATTCTGTCAAAACAGCCTTCCAATTAAGAGTCATATTAAAATATACATTTAAAATTATACATTCGGTTGCTGATAAACGTACTCTAACTGTTCACATTTCCTACTCTCGTTTAATAGCTATGTTCCTATGTATGTGTATGTTCTTTATAACATANTCCTCTTATTGATGTTATAGAGATAACTTAGACAAAATAACAACCTGTCCCTTTTTAGACGTTCTGAAAGCATGGAAAAAGCATTGTGCTTAAATGTGTCATTTACAATACGCAATGATATTTTTAAAGACCCGCGTCATGCGAAATTGGGTATTATGCCATATACGGCCCTCATAGCTATAGCCCAGCCTGCGCATCGCAGTCTGGTCAAAAGATGCATAATGAGACCATTAGACCTTGCGTGATTTTATAGCGGACAGTGTCGCCTTTGACCAGACTGCCCAATTTCGCAGGCTGTGTTTGAGCTACGCTGGCCGAAACACCATAAGACCCATTTTCGCATGACGAGGCTATGAAAGTATGATTTGAAATTGTCGAAAGAAAACTGCATGTTAATCAAATAAAGGCATACTATATATTTCGATGGAGAAGAAATAAACTCATAAAAAGCCATGTGAAGACACACATAATCTACCGTAGTATTTTTTTCTACGAACACTATTGTGTGGTTTGTCTATAATAACACTTACTTCATGCGGTGAATATGCGACTAACAAGTGAAAAAAATCACAATTATTTTCAATTTAATTATTTAGAAGCGTAAATTTTCTAACTTTATTCCAAAGTCAGCATTTACGCCGAATATTGTTATCACCCGTGCAATTGAGCATACAGGAGAAATCGTAGTCGCATATTCACCGCGTGAAATGTGTGTTATGAGTTTAAGCGAATATGGATAAATNATCCATACAATCATCTATTCTAATTTTCTTCCGTCTATTATTAAAGCCAAATTTGGTTATGAACATAAACAACTGATTTCCTATAATATTTAGCTATTAAACTTGCCAGAACGTTTTTATATATGTGTATATATACCAATACTACATGCACGTAGCGTACGTGTCCGGTTTTTGTAAGGATAAAACTTGCCAAATCATTAAGGTGGATGACTCTGTATAAAGAAAAAGTGGTGTATCTCTCAAAAACATTTTGTTCTTGATGCATCTATATATTTTTTATTTGTTGTATAGTTAAAAAGAAATATATGCTAAAACTACTTGCTGAAACATAACATCCAAATAGCAGTTTTAACTTAACCATGACTGCCTAATATTTGCCCATGCCTATGCAAATAGTTTCTTCGTTCTTTCAAAGATAATTAGTCAAGCTAAAAAAAAAAATAACTACTTTTGTTTTACAGTTGACGCTCTCACTCGTATTATGCTGCAACTAGTTAAATATATTCATAGTACATGTAGTAATTTATACTTTTAAAAATCTAATATATCTCATGCCATGTATCTTTGTATTGTATATTTGTAAAACGATACGCTTCTAATGCTTTAGTTTAATAAATAGTGTGTTCTGTTCTGTCATTTAAATCGTATAACGTTGTATGCGTGTCAGCGAATTAATATTTATTGGGTTCCTTCATAGAATACGGGCTAAGTCGTTAACGATCTTAGTTTAAAAAGAAGCTTTCTTATATTATATTCATATGAAATCTATTAGAAAATTAGTCTGTTATTGAACGCGATGAGAATTATTCCGTAAAAGATAATTAGCCCATATAACAAAGGATACATGTTTAGCAAAGTCCGACAATTTGTTTCAAAACAGCAACTGTTCATGGTCGATCGCTCAGTCGTAAAATTAGTTTACTAAAGTGCTAACAAAATCGCATACAACTAGTATTAGAAAACAAACTAAGCATCGTAAAACAAAGACCTTTACCGTTCGAAAGCTATTTATTTTTCCATAACATATCAAAAATGTAGTTCATTCACAACGTTGTAGAACATAACAAGCATGGTTAGATTTCCCTACACAGACTGTCACATTATCTAGGTACATACAACAATTGATACCATATCAACAATAGTTTGGCACGTTATCAACCTCATATATAGTGTAGACCAGATTTCTGCTGGTAGCGCTCATAGAACGCCAACATGTCGGCGCCGGTTCTCGGAGTCACCGCGGCTAACGCCGACCGGAAGTGGTCCCACCGGACGCATAGGCTACTGATGTCCTCCTGCAGAGCAAACAGGGCCGCCTCGTGGCACACGGACACCACCTGCGAAAACGGTCACAAAGTGGTGGGTATATTTAATGCTGCTACGGCTCGATTGGTCATTGTCGGCACGGGTACTACTTAAAAGTACCCCGGGAACACTTAAGAATACTACAATGTACCCCGGGAAGGGAAAATATACTAAAAGGAACCCGGAATTCTTACGCTAAATTGATCGGTGTCAGCTCATTTTTTTCCAATTAAATGGCGGACAATGTATTCATGCTTTTGCAAGAGCCTTAAGTTATAAAGTGATGTTATTATGACGGAAAAAATCACACACAAATTGAGAACACTGTTTGCTGCAGTCACTTAGTAATCACAACAACTATTGTCGATTTCAAAGTCGGATTAGCCGATCTGGTGGTTAACCTATTCCTTTTAATGTTAAAATGCTGCAAAAGCATGTTATGTTGCCGGTGTGATAGCGTATTTTAGCTTCTTCAGAAAAGGGGACAATTAATATTGTAAGTAATAATTTTATGGGCATTTGAGCTAGTGAAAATTAGTAAATTTGTCAACAAAGGCATTTATTGATAGATCTTTGCAAAAACGAAACCGTTCGAGACGGCCCTACTACTTGTTACCTCTGCTCCCGAATACCCGTCCGTGCGGTCCGCTAGCGCGTCCGGAGTGACGTCGTCTGCAGTGGGCATCGTCCGCAGACGGAGCGCAAATATCTGTCGTCTGGTGGCCAGGTCTGGGAGGGGCACGTACAACACGCGGTCAAAACGTCCAGGGCGCAGTAGAGCCTGCATTGAACAGTTATTAATTCGATTTAACTATTGCATGGATACCTAGTTTTGCTATTTGTGATGATGCTATAGTCTGGTTGAGTCGTGGGTAATTTTCATAAAGATGTTACATCACAAATATTTTATAAATATATGACCATGAATCATTATGAAAATAATTATTAACCTGTCTTCTTTAAGATTTGTTGCTTTTTTCCAAATGTTTATCGTCTTTTAACATCAAAATAATCGATTGTATTGATAGTGTCAAACTGCCATCTTGAAAATAAGCTTCCGGTTGATTTGTGGGTTCTGATTGGCTGAATCAATTTCAAGATTTGCATGCTATAAATAGCCTTTAAACTGACATTGCAGGAAAGGTTAATTTCTTTTGAAAAAATGTCAACAGACATGAAGCATGGAAAATACTCAATAATTAACGATTTTGTGTTAATAAGAAACACTATATGAACAATACATAAATGAGGAAATATTTTATAACGACGTATCAAGTTATGATGAATTACAATATTTACCTGTTTTTGTCGCATTTTTGATCGGAAAAAGGATGGTGACCGTGTCAAAACCTTTTTTCTGTAACGAACTGCATCATGTGCAAACATTCTATCACGTGATTTCACGCGATTTCTATACCCACAACTTAAACAAAGCCCACGAATCAACCAGAACCTACCAAATACTGCAACAAAATATATTTGTTAATCCTCAGTTGCCCAGTGTATGATTGGCCACACCTGCATTTCAGTAAACGTGTCAGAGCTTAATTTGCATATATAATTAACATTTATATACGTTTAATTGGTTTAACACATCGGTGAACAAAGCCGTTAACACGTCGCAGAACTCGTAAATGAGTATTGTTTTTACAGAAAATAATACTTTCATTTATTGCAATATGAATAAAAAAATAATAATTTTATAATGACATATAAATCGATACATCACAATTAATGTCAAATGTTAATTTTAGTAAGAATCCGTTTACCATTACACTTTCATATTGTATTTAATACCACAAATCACTGAAAAGTACTATTGGGTAAGCTTCGTTATTAAAATAAAACAATGGATGGATGAAATTTTCCATATTGTTCATATTCGTTTGAAACCGAAAACCGCTAGAAAGACAAAAAAATAATAAAACTTATTTAATATTTTTCAACGGATACTGTTCGAGGCCCAATATCCAAAATCCGTCACCATCTATCAGTTAAATAAACAAATAATGTTTTGTAGAGAAACACGCATATAATTGCAATTAATGTTCTTTAAATATTAACAACAGCGGATTTTAAAACAAGATTTAAATTGAAAATAACAAATAATTATGAAGATGTATTATGTGTAATCGATTTTATTTATTAAAAAGAAATGCTGGATCCATAACATGCCTCCCACATGTTGAATATGTGCGCATGAGCACTGATAAATGTTAATCAACAGCCAAATTTGACATGTCAAATGCAAACCAAAAGCAAATAAGCACTTTATTATCATAAATACTCGTTAGAAACAGTTAAAAATCTACAACATTAACATAAATGGGAGTTCTGCAACAAAATGAATGCTTGTTTGACAAGACTTAACATTATTTAATCAATTCTACAGATTTTAGCTTATACGTCCTTTTCGCAAATTGTTCCCCAACCAGTATAATAACGGCTAGACACACATAACTAGCTAAATACATATTAGCTAAAAAGGCTTAGCCTTTATGTTCAAACTAGACCTGTATATATCATCCAAAGTCCACAATAGTAAAAACGATATTTTAAGCTATTGAAGTCAGAACTCATGCCGACCTTGTCAATCATGTCGGGCCTGTTTGTTGCCGCCACAATGGTCACGTGTTTGAGTCCCTCAACGCCATCCATCTCTGTGAGCAGTTGGGCCAGAACGCGGTCGGCCACGTGACTTCCACCTGACGAGCTAACACACACCACAGGGCTTTAACGTACGCGTCTAGCGCAAAATTTTCGTCGAGTTTTATTATATTTGAAGCAAATTTATAGTTTGTTGAATATATTTGATGGATAAAAAACAATCATAATTTGCTTTCCAACATATGTCAATAAAGTCAAGACCATGTAATTAATTTCAATTGTATGTGTAAGTCTAATATGTACGTGTAAGTCTAATATGTACGTGTAAGTCTAATATGTACGTTTAAGTCTAATATGTACGTGTAAGTCTAATATGTACGTAAGTAGCATAAATAAGTAAAACAAGGTCTATAATCGTGAACAATGTCAACAATTTCGTAATTTTCGTGAATTTAGTTCATGCCGGATTGTTAAATAATTATATAGATAAAGTGACACTAAAGTTGACTCTAACAACGTTCGTATTGTACATGTCGCAATCTGGCTATAACCGCGGTCTCGCTAACATTTTCAGAAGCAATTAAGTCCTTGTTACTCAAAGATGGCAATAAACCCGGTCTCTTACCTGCCTCTCTCCACGGCCAGCGCATCGATCTCATCAAAGAAGACGATGGAGGGGGAGGCAGCGCGTGCCTTCCGGAACACCTCGCGCACCGCCCTCTCGGACTCCCCCACCCACTTACTGAACAGCTCCGGACCCTAGAGAAACATGCGGCAGGTTTGAGAAGTATCATCAAATACGTTTGAACATTTAAAACAAATACACGTTGTTGCTGTTGTCGGTATTTATTCCCAATTTCACGATGGGCAAAAACAAAGCCAAATTTTAATGATGATAAACATAAATAATACGGTAACTGTAATGTACACTAGTGTCATATCAAATCAGGACCAACAATAAGATATGTGTAAACCAACGATCTATCAATAAACATTGTTTAAGATTGATCTTTGGTGTAAATGTTCAGTTAAGCGTAACAATACCCATGCATTGATTTGATTTCTAGCTGAATTTCATAATGTTGTTAAATGCAAAATAAGGACCGTATAGACTGTATAGTGGCATGAAATTACTCTGCTCTTTATAAGCGTCAACCATACGTATTGAAGGAAAACAAATAATACCTCAAGCACTATTGAGTTTTTACGCGCACAAAATATGAAATCAACATATATATTATTCATATTCTTTTTATTCAGAGAACTTTAAATACATGATATCAACAAGAGCTAATAGAAGTGTGTAGCGCAGTGCCATTGTGTCAATACGTAAATCGGCTATGGTTAACATAAAGAATAATAAATATTACAATAGTATTTTTATACTTAAGGGTATTATAAGCATTTATCTAATAATGTTAAGGTTTTGTTACAAGTGAACATAAAAGGTGTTTCACAACGCAATAATAGGAAAATTACGTCTTAGATAACTTGGACCAAATCATCACATCTTTTCTTTTGTAATTTCAACACAAAGTATCACATGCAAATACATACCAATAAATGCTAATTAATTACTTAGGTGTATGATTTGAAATGTAGAAGTGAGGAATGCCCCCAGTTGACACACATGAAGTTAATACTAGACAGATGTACTAGTATTATAATATGTAATACATTATAATAGCATATCAGATCTGATTTTTTAAATGAGTTTCTATGCACAACGTTGTGTATAAATTTGCTTTGTATATGCTTTTATATTAGTGAATGTATGAGTGCTATAAGATACTCTACATTGACCACATTAATTGTCCAATCTTTGTGAAACTTGCCCAAAACATAAAATACGCTAATTAATAACCAAACCCCCAAGGGTTGAATGCAATAGACTGTCAGTGGTGAAAAACAAACTGATATTACCTTCATAGCAATAAATTACAGTAAAACGACTGAATTTATGAAGCAAGTAAATCTACATGTATACATGTACAACTTTTACTACTAAAATATCGAATCCAGATTCAGTGGTGCAAAGCTAAATTATTCTACCATCGCAATGAAGTTGAGTAAAACGAAGGAGCGGATGAAGCAGAGCTAACTTTTCTACACCTTAACAGCTATAAGGTTGAGTCCACTTCAGTGGGGCAGGGCAACCTCCATGCTATCAAGTTGAGTCCATTCTCAGGATAACAAGGCAAACATAGGAATACAAAGTCCAGTTTAAGAGGGATAAAACAAACCTATCCTACCAATAAAGTTGAGTCCAATCTCAGTGGCTTATAGCAGACAAATCTTTCCCTCTTTTACAGCAATTAAGTTGAGTCCATCCTCTGGATCGCAAGGCAGACACAACAATAAAGAAGAATCCACTTTCATTAACACAAAGAAAACCCATCTGACCTTCATAGCAATTAAGACGAGTCCATTCTTACCATCGCAAGGCAGAACAAGAATAAAGAATTCACTTTCAGTGGCAGAAAGCAAACCTGTGCGACCATCGAAGCCATAAATGAGAGTCCATTCTCACTATCGCAAGGCAAACATAGGGAGAGTCCACCTTCAAGGGCCCAAAGCAAACCCATCCTACCTTCACAGCAATAAAGTTGAGTCCACTCTCAGTGGCGAGGGCCTTGGCTATCATGGTCTTGGAGCACCCTGGGGGCCCATACATGAGCACACCCTGGGGTGGGGAAATGCCGAGGCGAGTGAAGGCCTCAGGGTGCTTCAGAGGCCACTCGACTGCCTGTCGCAGCTTCAATTTGATCTGCTCCTGACCGCCTATGTCACTCCACAGCACCTGAAATACAGCAATGGAGCTCAAAGTAACAAAGTCAATCCCTACTTGGAGGGGTAACATATTTAGGCTGTTTGTAAGAGAACCTGTTTATGTTCATAAGGTAAGAAATGTATTTCTACATACTGATGGTTGAGTGAGAAACTGTTGTGTCTGCATAAAATTTCTAAGGTAGATAAATCAGGGTTAAATTAGCAGGAGCCCAGGACCAATTGATCTATAACAAGAGATGTGTTTGTCAGAAACACAATGCCCCCTACTGCGCCGCTTTGATTATTTATTTTTATTTATTTTTTACCTTTGACCTTGAAGGATGACCTTTCACCACTCAAAATGTGCAGCTCCATGAGATACACATGCATGCCAAATATCAAGTTTCTATGATCAATATTGCAAAAGTTATGCCCATTTTTGGAAACCTAAACGCAAGTGTGACGGAATTTCAGAAGGACAGACGGACAGACAGACGGACAGTGCGATCACTATATGCCACCCTACCGGGGGCATAAAAATAAGTTTTGTGTCCCAACATTTTCTGAGGGGTAAGAAGTACAAGAAAATATAAGAATGGGCAACTATTGTCAAAATGTTTGTTTATATCCATATTAGTACTAAACGCTCAAATTAACTCCAGTTGGAGGAAAGACCCATCTGTTTAAATGACCCTGAACCTTTTTTTTCGTAGCATTTAAACTTTTTAAAGTGAGTGCTGCAATTCTGAATATGAAAAAAAGCATGAACCCTTCACTTCTACACAACTCCTGTGGATCATGACTGGCCAAAGAAACTCCCCGCTTGGAAATAATGTAATTTTTCATTTTTGTTTGTCATTCTTCCACTTAATGAATTTTTTTCTCAGAGCAATAACACTAAAAAAATATGGTGACCTAGGTTTTGGACGCACCTGACCCAGATTTGAACTTAACCTTGATACTGTCAAGATCAACATACTTACCACGTTGAATCAACCTTGGATGAAAAATGAGGTCTTCAGAGCAATAACGAGCTAAAAGTTGACGAAGCAAGACACACTCCAGACATAGAGTGACCAAAAAAGTTTGCCAGCCTGGGTGAACAGAAGGTCCTGGGTTCAATCCCCACTCTAAAAGCACTTTCAAGATCCTACTTAAGACAACCCCCCCC
>VMBQ01002733.1:31261-68475 GCA_007657795.1 Dreissena rostriformis
TTTGCTGTTGTACATATTCTATTAATGTGGGTGTTGAAAGAAAGGTCTTCGGATAAGTCTACTCCTAAGTATTTTGCACTTGTTACGGTTTCAAGAATATGGCCATGTAATATATAATTTTGTTTGATTTTATGTTTGTTTCGAGTTATGTTCAGGACTTGGCATTTACTGGGGTTAAAACGCATTTCCCATTTGATTTCCCATTGTTCCAAGGTATTAAGATCTTGCTGTAAGGTGTTGCAATCATTTAGGTTGTTGATCGTGAGGTAGACAGCAGTGTCATCAGCGAAGAGACAGACTTGGGATTTTACATGATCTGGTAGGTTGTTTATGTACAGAAGAAATAATAGGGGGCCTAGGACAGAGCCTTGGGGCACACCAGATGTCACAGGAACTTCGTCAGATTTCTCGCCCTCCAGAACGACCACTTGGGTTCGACCTATTAAGAAAGAGCGGATCCAGTCAAGAGATCAGCCTCTGATACCATGTTCATGCAGTTAATAGAGAAGTTTAGAATGGCTGACTTTATCAAAAGCCTTGCTAAAATCCAGAAGAATAAGATCTGACTGCTGGCCTGCAACAATTCTACATCCCTCCGCCTTTGGCGTGGAAATAAAAAGCACCGACTTTTGTAATCAATGCTGAGAAGTAAATCAAAAATGAACCCGTGGAAAATCTGTTAAAATTACTATTACTCAACTTGTGATGTGTCATTATAATAGTAATACCTCTGCATACAGTCAGTGAGTGAGTAAGTGAGTGAGTGAGTGAGTGAGTAGGGTGTACGGAGGATAGGAATTAGGATTTAGGAAACTTTTTATTAATGTCTAATAATGTTGGGTATTCTTGCTGTGTGTGGTACAGACAAGATCAGACAGGGTTTAGTTACGCATGGGGAATTGGAATGCTTAATGCCTACATGATTGTGGATGCATCAAAACACAAATACGGTTTCACAATCAATTGCAATACCTTGAACATAAGGGTGGGAGCTGGCAATTACTGTATTCCCATGAATGTGTCCATGAGAAAACGGTTTATTTGAATCACATTCAGTTTTATGCTTTAACAGTTCTTTAGCATGAACAATTACATTGCATTTGGTACACTGATGCCATTCAGTCAATGATTTGTTATGTTTTGAAGGCATTTTAGGTTCTTTAATTCTTTATCTGACAGCTACACTTGCACATGGTTCCTCGTGTTTACATCTCGCGTGGTTTACATATTTTGCGAGATTTTCCAACGTCTTTGATATTTTGCCACGTGACTAGGACGAGACTTGTAAACAGCCGAATCGTGAGGCATATCGTGAGGCATATTGTGACAAAACTTAAAGCAAAACTTGCCGCAGCATATGTAGAATGGTTTTATTTATAGGTAATTATTATAAATTTATTTAGATACATTCATTTTTAAGATCAAAATGATTCAGGCCTGTTTCACCAATACTCAAGGGATGCATAAATAAAAAATGAAGCTAAACATGTACCCCACCCACCAAATGTGACAAGGCTTTGCTGTCTGACGTAGACTTAGTTAATTATGAATACCAAGGCATGGTACAAATAATACTTTAGGGTGTTTTTGATCATGTAAAACAAGCACTGAAGCATATTCATAATAATTGTAATCACTTTATTTCTTTGTACAGTCAAGTTATCATTACCCATAGAGGATCACATTGATGTTCAAGTCTGCGTATCGCGATAAATAATTGACATTTTTAGATGATATTTTGCACACAGCATCTTCAAGGCTTGTTCTTTAAAACGCATTGATTGTGTCGTAATCGTAGCTACTCTTTGTCCAACATTTCGGTCTGTTCTGCTGACATGTATATCCTCTATTCCTATAACTTCGTGCAGCCTTACAAGTTTGTGCATTACTTGATGACGTCGATAACTAAGCAACATTCGAACGCACGCGCCGAAAACTNCTAAACATGTACCCCACCCACCAAATGTGACAAGGCTTTGCTGGCTGACGTAGACTTAGTTAATTATGAATACCAAGGCATGGTACAAATAATACTTCAGGGTGTTTTTGATCATGTGAAACAAGCACTGAAGCATATTCATAATAATTGTAATCACTTTATTTCTTTGTACATTGTGTCATATTCACTAGAAACAAGAAGGAAAATATAATTTTAGATGCCATTATCTGGGTATTTATGATTAAAAAGTTAATCTAGGAATTATTTATATTATATCGTATGATACCCTTATACCGAGGGCCTCATATCGATCTTTTGTTTACATTAAGAACTCAGCTTTCGTGATGCTGTCACATGCAATTGCTGCGAGTATTTTATTTCACTAACATTAACTTGAAAATAATTACAAACACAACCAAAATGAGGAAAAACAGATAAAATTGCATTTCAAAATCTTACTTCAACTTAAATTATCCAATTTATTCATATTCATACATTTTATTGGTCTTTTTCATAGTTTCCACATAAATTGCAAAGTGAAGCAGACGACTGCACTACTGAGTACTGTAGTGGTAACACAACAATTCAAGGCAAATTCCTTTCACTTTCTCTTGATTTTCAGAAAATGTTGCATGGAATCATCATAGTCTCACTCTGATATAGATTCTAGCATAAGAGCTGTGCGCGCGTTTTCAGTGGGAATCCCCCGTTTATTATATCAAATCTTGTAATAGTTCATTTCATCGTGCCTCAAAAAGTTGTAACTCTGTTGCTCTGGTCTCATTCCTAACATTGAGTAATTAAATTGAATGCGTTTTCAGGGGGTTTTTTCCCACTTTTTGGGAAGATGGCACATGGCTTTGGAATTGGGAATTTTATCGGCATTTTCAAGAAATTGGGAAAATAAATCAGTAGCCTTTTTTCAGTAAAGTCCACTGATTTGGGAAAACCTTATTTGATACAACTCTTTATAATAATTCAAATTAAAAGAACACAATCATTATTATATAATCATAATATTCATTTATCATTAGACACTTGTTTCTAAAAAAAATTAAAAAAAATATGCCCCCCGGTAGGGTGGCATATAGTGATCGCACTGTCTGTCCGTCCGTCTGAAATTCCGGCACACTTTGCGTTTAGGTTTTGTGTTTAGGTTTCGAAAAATGTGAAAAAAGGGGGCATATGTCATCCTACGGTGACAAGCCTTTTTTTTTTTTTTTTTTNTAATTTGAGTTGCAATGCAATATATAATGAGGTTAAATTTTATTTACACTTATATGTATCATGAATATTGCTGGGCCAAGTGTGAGGTTGAGCGCTCTATAAACCGGTTTAAACCCCCAGTGCTTAGCATTGACCGTTCCAAGGCAGTGACCCCAGCTTTATTCTACTATTTGAATATGTTGTTTCGTTTTGTGCCGTACTGTACCGTTTTGGCTATTGGTTCCTTGCCTTAAATAAAGGACCACAAAGGTGTGTATGATAGAAATTCAATACTGCTGCAGCTTCTGGAGTTTCACTTCTTTATATTGTATTTAGCACTCTCCCTTTCCTGTGTGACTGATCGATACAAGGCATGTGCGTAGTGGATGTTATTTGCGTGTGTGTATGGACAAATCGGCTTTGCGTGGTTATACACGCAGTAAATAATTAAAACAATTTTGACATTAGACCCAGATGAGACGCCGAATGATGCGGCGTCTCATCAGGGTCTGCGCTGTTTGCTTAAAGGATTTTATGTAAGAAATATTCTAAATATAAAAATAAATATACTAGACATCCCTAATTTTGGAAATAAATTGATCCAATTTAGAAGGATGGGAGAGTCCACTAGGCATAAATGGGTTAATGGGAATTAAATAAATATTTAAAGGTAAATCGTTTTAATATTGTTGCATTAGTTCAGAAATTCCTTTACTTGTTTCCTTAACCGCTCGATACACGATAATCAGAGGATATAATATCAGTGTGATTTTTTTTTGTCCAATGTGTGCCACAGTGGCTGACTTTCGTCCCAAATGATAGCCTAGGTGGGTTTTTTTCTTCTCTACATCCAAAAGATAAGATTTACTAACAGCGCAAGGCATTATAAAAATAATTAAATATAACATTTTCCAAATGATTCTTATATATAATTTATTAATATTTGTGAAAAAATGAGCCGCAAACTGTTCAAAATTGTGAAAAAATTAGTCATGAACTGTTCAAAATTGTGAAAAAAAATAGTCGCCAATTTTTTTTATATTTTGAAAATTTGAGTCACAAACTTCTTTAAATTGTGAAAATTTGAGTCGCCGACTTTTCAAATATATAAAAAAAAAATGTCATTCTCTAAGAGCAAAAAAAGACCTGCATTTACTGTTACTTTTTTCACTTCCGTTTGATGATTTTCTGTGATGAATGTGACAGGATATTCAAATTACATAATGTATAATCAAATTTAAATTGTCATAAAAACTATTTCCTAGTGAGGCTAGTGAGAAATGGTAATAGTAATTATTTCTCGAACAATTTGCAATGCTTCCGTACTAAGCAATAAATAATATTTTAGGTCATCATGTTTAATTATGAGGCTTATTTTTCTAGGTATTTAATATTGAAATAAGTGTTTTGCTGCATCAGAATCTGAGATTATATTGTTTAACTATTAATTTTCAGACTGCTAACAAAATAACACCAAAATGATTATAGAAGAAATAGAGAAACTCAAAGAATGGCTCACCAACTCATTGGCACCAATGTAAGTACTAAACTTTTTTATCTTAAGTAATTAACCAACTTGGAACAAAGGATACAGCATTAATCATTTCCTTGAAAGTTGATGTAACCTGAATTGCAAATCTGCCACCATACAAACTGCATCTTTGTATAAAGTTCTCTATGCAAATGCTCCTGTATTCCAATATAACTGTTTTGTATGTGGTGGATTTCATCGGATGTGTGTATTTTAATGTTTCTAATTGTAGTTGTGAGGCTGATCCGGGTGCCCTTGCCAAATATGTGGTAGCTCTTGTAAAGAAGGATAAACCTCGTGATGAACTCAAGGGTTGCTGCCTCGGACAGTTGGAAGTCTTTTTACAAACAAGTCCGTCCTTGTATTTATATTTATTGATACCTAAAAAAACATGCTAAAAAAATTATTTGTAACTGTATGCCAATTATTACTCTTTAATAGTGGTATTAACAGTGCTATGATGTCTATTTATGACTGTTTGGTCTCCATATTTCTGTCCAGATTTGTTTGTCTTTCAATTTTAGTTTCAAATATATAAAATTGTAGGTAAACACTAAGCTCTTACCCAATTTCTGGGAAAAGGCTCTCGCCATCTTTCTTCTAATGAAAACAAAAACTTGTATCATTTTATGGCGACATACCTACTCATAGGACTTTTGAGTTTCAAGGTCTTGATTTCAAGAATGGTATTGATGAAGCTCTTAGAAGAAATCTTCGTTGTAATTTGTAATTGGAATTTAGTGGACAATTCTGGGTTTTTGTCAATATGTGTACTTGTTCTTTAAAACAGACACAGAGAACTTTGTGGAGAGCTTGTTCGAAACGCTCGACAGCAAGTCCTACATTCCTGTTGCTACTGAGACAACCCCGACCCAGGATGAGATCAGTCCCTCCGACCCGGATCACGTGGCGACTCCTGAGCTCACCGGCCGGGCAGAACTTCCGGATTCTGCGCTTGCAACTTCTGAACACCAAGTGACCTCGTCGACGTCCAAGTCTGAGATTGTCCGGCAGGATGAGGTATGGTGTAGGTGTTGTGACGTGTTGCGTCCTGTCACTGAGACTGAGTTGTATGGTGTAGGTGTTGTGACGTGGTGCATCCTGTCACTGAGACTGNTTCAGTTTAGGCGGAAAGTGTCGTCCCGGATTAGCCTGTGGGGACTGCACAGGCTAATCTGGGATGACACTTTACTCACAAGCATTTTGCCCAGTTTTCTCAGAACGCGCCACAATTAGACTGTAGGAATCATGTATGTGTTTCCAAGATTACTATCAACACATAAAATGGAAATTTGTTTGACAAGTGTAATATTTGATCAAAAGATTCTTGTTTAAGTTTTGGGTTTAAGTTTTCTGAATTGGTAGAAACAACTTTTGGTTTTAGCTCACTTGAGCACAACATGCTCATGGTGTGCTTTTCTGATTGTCTTTTGTTTGTTGTGCGTCGTCAACATTGACTTTGTTAACACTCTAGAGACCACCTTTATTGTCCAATCTTCACGAAACTTGGGTCAAAACATTTGTCCCAATGATATCTTGGCAGATGTTATTACATGTAGTGTAATATCTTACTTTCAGTCCTATAATAATGCATACAAATATTTACTGTTAAAGTTAGTTAAACATAGTTACAAATCTTACTGTTAAAGTTAGTTAAACATAGTTACAAATCTTACTGTTCATTTATGCATCATTAAACTTAAATATTTTATTATGACCAGGAGCTTAAAGAAGCTTTCCCAATCGGTGAGAAGAGACGCAGATCACGCACCAGGAGTCGTTCATTGTCACCAAGAGGTTCACAGTCAAGAGAGTATGTACAACATTTTATCAGTCTTAATACTGTAATAGTCTTAATAATGGTTGAAGAAATAATTTGTAATGCACAAATTAAAACTTGTCTGGTCAACATCTTCTTATTGTGTTTTGGTCAGTTTCAAGAGATTATGACATAAACCATTTTTATGCCCCCGGTAGGGTGGCATATAGTGATCGCACTGTCCGTCCATCTGTCTGTCTGTCCTTCTGAAATTCCGTCACACTTGCATTTAGGTTTCGAAAAATGGTCATAACGTTTGCAATATTGATCATAGCAACTTTATATTTGGCATGCATGTGTATCTCATAGAGCTGCATGTTTTAGTGGTGAAAGGTCAAGGTCATCCTTCAAGGTCAAAGGTAAAAAAATAAAAAATAAAAAAATCAAAGCGGCGCAGTAGGGGGCATTGTGTTTCTGACAAACACATCTCTTGTTTATCATTATTTGGAATTCACAATGGTTTGCAAAATATATGGTAGTTTTTATAATTGAAATTTTAAGATCTTTTGACAAATCATGTGTTAATGACAGTGTCAAGAGCTATTGTACAACATGTTATTGATCTTTGTACTTTACAATGGTTATCAGAATATGTGTGGTAGTTCTTAACTGAAAAAAATCTAAATTTGTAGCAATATTATCCAGTGTCTGTGTTTACGTTTTCCAGGCGTAAATTTGATGAAAGGCGGCTGGGTTACAGTAGAATCTACCAGCCACGCCGGCGATCTACAAGCCCCAGGTCGAGAGGTCCCAGGCCACGATCACCATACAGACGAAGGTCCCCCTACCGACCAGTCAGACGTTCTAGTCGCAGCCCACCTCCAAGGGGTCGTGGACGGGGTCGATCAAGATCACGCAGCTGGTCCCGCTCCCCAAGAAGGTCACCTAGATTGTCCAGAAGTAGGTCAAGGTCACCAGGCGGAAGATTGAGGTCAAGGTCACCTGGAGGCAGACTAAGGTCAAGGTCACCTGGAGGCAGATTTAAGTCAAGGTCACCTAGACGAGCAAGGTCACCACGAGGTCGTTCTCCTCTCAGGCGTTCCGTATCGCCAAGATTTAGGTCAAGGTCACCAAGAGTAAGGTCACCAGGCAGAAGTCTTTCTGCTTCACCGAGACGCTCTAGATCAGGCTCACCACTTAGAAAAGGTGACAATATTTTACTATAAAGAAGTGAAATAGAAATAAATGCAGTGAAATAAATCTTGAAATCAATTACTCTGCTGAAACATTTAAAAAAAAAAAATGTATATCATAATGTGAAAAGAAAAATGTGTTGTTCTATTTTGGTGTGATAACTGTAATATCATTAAGCAAGCATGATAATGATTTCTCCTTTGCCAGTGATGATAAGGGTGGTATTACAAAGAACAAACACATATCTAATTATAAGCAATGTTTAGTCTTTAAATAAAATTGAATAGTTATTATCAGAAACTTCCATATTTTTGTCACTTTACTATCTATGATTCCATTGTGTTCAGTGCGTCGACAGAGTGCTGACAGCAGAGGTCCTACTCCAACACAGGAGAATGGTTTGCTGGACAGTACAGCAGGTCCCTCTGACCCCCAGAGCTCTATCTCTGTGGTCTCGCATGGTACCGCTCGGTACGGGGAACCATTGGCCAAGGGTCTCACACGCTGCAGGGACTATGACGGTTAGAATGATGGTGGTTGTAATATCCGTCATTTGTGTCTGTATGTTTGTTTGCCAGTAAAATATGTAAGAGTCCTGATAATTATTATCTGTCTAGACAGTGTACAAAAAATTGCAAATTATTCATGCTATGAAAGTTTGCATCCCAAAGTTGTAACAATATAACTGCTGAATAAAGTTTTACTAGGTAGCCATAAAATGTGAACAAACATGTTTTATTAACCATAAATTCAGAACTTTTGCAATGATAATTTATAGTTGTTTATTACCTTTCTCATTACAGAGAAGGGGTTCTGTGTACGTGGTGACCTGTGTCCATTTGACCATGGTTCTGATCCCGTGATTGTGGAGAGTGTGGCTCAGTACCCACCCCCAGGTCCCCCACCCATGATGGGAGGTCCACCTCCTCCCCCGGGGCACATCAATGTGGGACTTCCTCCCCCAGGCTTCTTCAGACCTCCAGTACCGCATATACATGTCAGGCCGGGTAGGTGGCTTCACACTTGTAATTTCTTTGGTTCCTTTATTTTTAGCTCACCTGAGTATAACATGCTCATATTGTTGTGCTAATGGTGAATTTTTGTGTTCACCTTTAGACCGTTGTTCGTTGTGTGTCTATAACATGTGCCTTATGAACACTCTTAATGCTGCATCTATTGTGAACCCTGTAGAAAACCTCCTGCTCATAACAAGTGAGGTCCTTGGGGTCTCAGGTGAACGCCTTAAGGCCTTTACTTTCTTGTTTTTTTTTAGGTTCTATTATTTACAATACTTTTTATTGATTAACAAGATTATGTTTGTAAATGGTGTAAACAAGTCTTCAATACTTGTTTTATTGCGTTTGTAACTTATTACATGTATTTATTAGCTTGTTTTGGGTCACTAATTCTCGTAATCCTTGCGCATTTTTCAAATTGCAAATTTTCGATTCATGCTGCTTGCAACTTGTTATGAAAACAATAATCAAAATTAATTGATTCTTTCAATTGCTCACTTGTCTGGTCATGGTTGTGAACAATATTTTTTTGTCACCCATACCTGATAATCACCTATGCCATTAGATAAATTAGATAATACGGTTTCACCACTCCGGAACTTATAATTTCCTGTTACTCATTTATTGTGTTACTTTCTTGCGCTAGATTTCTATCAAGAGCCCTATAATCCAGAAGCCCCTGCCATCTCCCGCCCCGGCCCCCCTCCGTACTGGCCCGGGGCTCCGGACGGTGTCCCCCCTTTCTTGAAGAACATGCCGCCTCCACCAATCCAGCGTCTTGATGAACAGCAGCGACTACCGGTCCATGCTCGACTGGGAAACAGGGAACTCATTAATCTCACGGTTAAACGAGAGGTTAAAGGTACAAGCCCGTTGCAATAAGTTTATCTTTAATTTAGAATAATCATTTCCCCAAGAAATGGCATCAATTTTTTTAGTTTAAAAATTCTTCAGACAAAATTCATTATCATGCCAACTGTTTATGTTGGAGTTTGAGATATTAATAAAGTAGATGTTTCTCTAAATCCAGGAGCATACTGTCGTACATCTTTGAAACCATTAAAAATAATGCCCAATAGTAAATTCCATGCCAGTACGTTAAAGGACAGAAATACTGTTAAAATGGTGTTAAAATCTAAACCAATTTCTCTGTACATTGACAGAAGAAGAGGAGGAGGAGGAAGCCCCCAGCTCTTCTACACGAACTGTGATTGCCCCTAAGGATGAGAACCTACAGATTGTAAGCTCCGCCCAGCCTCACCCTCCGGGCATCTTGACCCCACCCCTCTCCCACCCAGCTCCAGGGGCATTGCAGTCACACGCTGGCTTCACCCAGCCAAACCGGTTTCATCCGTACCAGAGATTTCCAGGACCGAGGAAGCCATTTGATTTTAATAGGGTTGGAGGTGAGATGAAATTATTGTCTTTCTTGTGTTACTTGTATGTAGGGTCTTATTATACCCCCATTACCATTGGTAATGGGGGCTATAAAGGAGTCACTTTGTCGGTCGGTCTTTCAGTCGGTCTGTCGGTCTGTCTGTCTGTCCCGAAAATTAGCTTGTCCGGGCCATAACTATGTCATCTATCAAGGGATTTTAAAATCATTTGGCACATTAGTTCACCATCATTGGACAGTGTGTCGCGCGAAAGAATTACGTCAATATCTCCAAGGTCAAGGTCACACTTTGAGGTCAAAGGTCAAAAATGGCCATAAATGAGCTTGTCCGGGCCATAACTATGTCGTTCATCAAGGGATTTTGAAATCATTTGGCACATATGTTCACCATCATTGGACAGTGTGTCGCGCGAAAGAATTACGTCAATATCTCCAAGGTCAAGGTCACACTTTGATGTCAAAGGTTAAAAATGTCCATAAATGAGCTTGTCTGGGCCATAGCTATGTTGTTCATTGTGAGGCTTTGAAATCAATTGGCACATTTGTTCACCATCATTGGACGGTGTGTCGCGCGAAAGAATTACGTCAATATCTCAAAGGTCAAGGTCACACATGAGTTCAAAGGTAAAAAATAGCCATAGTTGAGCTTGTCCAGGCCATTACTATGTCGTTCATTGTGGGATTTTGAAATCAATTGGCACATTTGTTAACCATTATTGGACGGTGTGTTGCGCGATAAAATTACGTCGATATCTCCAAGGTCAAGGTCACACTTTGAGTTCAAAGGTCAAAAATGGCCATAAATAAGCTTGTCTGGGCCATAACTATGTCATTCATTGTGAGATTTTAATATTACTCTCCACATTAATTTTGTTCACAGGCATTGGATGGCGTATCATGCCAAAGAATTCAAGATTTCAAAGGTCAAAATGGCCATAAATGATAATGGCATAATAATTCTGAAAAATTGCCATAAATAAGCTTCTCTTGTTTTGTGAGACAGCATGCAAAATATTCTGTGTCAATTCAGCATGTGGGGGTATACGTCACGTTAGTGACAAAGCTCTAGTTATGCCTACAATAATTAAACAATAATACCCAGCAATGAGTCTGTAATGAGAATTTTTTAGTAATTTTTACTTTGTTTGTTGTAATTTTATTTGTGTATATTAATATTGTATCAATTAAAAACCTATAAACACCGATACAAAATTTACCTTGTCAAATATTAAACTGTTACCTGTATGTTTGAAATTGTTGGTAAAACTACTAAGGTGTGATCTTAAGATCAACTAATCTAAGTTCTGCCATGGTTCAGGTTATCGCCGGCCAGACCAGACCAACTGTACACTGGAAGTCCGTAAGATACCTAAGGAGTTCAACAATATTGCTAAACTGAATGAGCATTTCGCAAGATTTGGAACTCTCACCAATATACAGGTATGTTAGGTTGAACAGTGGCTTTCAGATTAAAGCACCCATTTTAGAAATGTTCATCATACAATACCCGATGTGGCCTAACTAGCCCTGGTTCTCATATATTGACTAGCCTTAATGAAAATTAAATAGTGCAGAACTTGCGATCTTTTGCTTATTTAGAGCATAATCTTTAATTTGCTATTTCTTAATGTGCATTTTACACAAAATTTGTTGCTTAAATACATACAATCAAACCGTGCTCTGTGAAGAGGGGGTTTAATGCATGTGCATAAAGTGTTGTCCCAGATTAGCCTGTGCAGTCCGCACAGGTTAATCAGGGACGACACTTATGGCTAAGAAGACACTTTCTTTAAATGAAAAATTATCTTAAAATCGTAAAGTGTCATCCTTGATTAGCCTGTGCAGACTGCACAGGCTAATCTGGGACGGCACTTTACGCACATGCATACCAAAGAGCGAGGCTCAATTAAATGTTTTCTTTTAAACAACGATTTGCTAGCTTGTTAGAATCTGTTTTATTAGTAGTTGCATGTCTGTCTTCTGCTGCAGGTGATGTTTGAGGGTGACCCAGAGGCTGCCCTCGTCTCCTATAGCAACAACGTGGAGGCCCTCGCCTGCTATAAGTGCAGCGAACCCGTCTTCAACAACAGATTTATCAAGGTGTTCTGGCACCAGAAGAAAGACAATACTAGTCAGGTAAAATGAACACACATTTAATCACTCCATAGCATGTGACAAATAAAAAATAAAGAAAAAAGGGTTTGTTTGTGGGTGTAGTGTCGCCCCTCATGATTAAGGGTCAATCAGTGATGACTATTGAGACACGATGCCTATTGACTATGATTATCCCATAATTGTATGGAAATAATATAGCTATACTAAATAACAATCAAACATAACCTGATATCTTGACCAAAAACAAAATTACACATTTACTGTGTGTGTTTGCTGTATTCCAAAGGGTGGAAATATAGTTTAGTGTTTTTCTAGCAGAGTTATTTTGTTTGTCATTTTGAAGACATGGTATGAAACATTGTTGTACAGGAACAGTCTCCAGTGTCCACTACGAGTGTGTCTGGTGGCAGTGGGGAGGACCCAGGGGGGGAGGTGAAACGACACGTTGTCATACCCCCGCCCTCCAAGATGTCCCTTAACAACAACCTCACAAAGAAGTCCATGCCAGATCCTGCTGCACATGGCGCGGAGACGGATACAAAACTGGAGATTGTAGGTTACCTTGACTTAAGCTAAATACATACGAACCGTTTTGTGTTTATGCACATCGACTGACATTGTCCAACCCACCATACTTCAGGACAGTGCGGAAAATTACTATTGCTTTCTTAATGCAAAAAAATGTGCAGCAACCAGATTGATTTAAATTCCCAGAGCTGAACACATGAATGCTATTGCATTTGAATATTGTAACTTAAATATAACAGCAGGAGGATGATGCTTAGTAAGTTTGTATACCCATTGCAGATTTGCCATTCTCATGGGTGAACATTGTCTATTCAGTAGTTTAACTTTCCATTACTTCATTCACAATACATTTTTTGCTTGATTGTGGGAAGAGAATCAAACAATATTTTATTTTAAACCTTAACTTAGCTTAAATAATTAATTTATAATTAATTTAACTTAACTAAAACTTTGTCCGATTTTAGTACATGTATTTCCAAATGTCTGTACTTTCACCAAAGTTTATGAAGTTTCTTCTGTACACAACAGGAAGCAGTGTACACGTCCTCAGTGGGTACAGTGGCCAAGCAGACCCCGTATGTACCTGCGGCCCTGAAGGCTAAACCCATGGCCTCTCAGGGCTTCGTGAGTCCTACCGCAGTGGGGGCAGCCAACTTTGTGTCACGTATGGAGAAGGTCAAACAGATAGAGGCCATGAAAACGGTATGCTCAAATAATTGTTGTAATACTTTATATGAAAATTATTTTTGATGTGTATTCAATATACAATAGACATGCAGTCCATGAGTATACAATATTGATATATCAATAATACACAAAGTGGAAATCATGGTTAACTTCATGAAAATGCACGAAGAGAGTATTTGTATGCCCCGGGTAGGGTTGCATATAGCAGTCAGACTGTCTGTCCGTCCGTCCGGCATTCTGTTTTGGAAGTTTTCTTTCAAAACTCGTCAGATATTTACCTGATTTTTATGCAATCTTTTTTAAAAAGGGGGTAAATTGTTTTTGGTGTGTCTGTCATTCTGTCCGTCATTCTGTCTGTATGTCTTAAAACTTTAACCTTGCTCATAACTTTTGCAATATTGAAGATAGCAACTTCATATTTGGCATGCATGTGTATCTCATGGAGCTGCACATTTTGAGTGGTGAAAGGTCAAGGTCATCCTTCAAGGTCAAAGGTAAAAAAAAAAAATCAAAGCGGCGCATTAGGGGGCATTGGGTTTCTGACAAACACATCTCTTGTTGGAGTGTGAGTCTGCCCGCATGACTTACAGATCAAGTTCGAGTTTCGTTCAGTCCATTGATTTTTGGCAAAGTTACAGGCCTTGGACTAAGGAATTTTCTTTAAAAAAGGGTGATGATGGCCTGCTTTGTTAACAAGAATATCAGGGTGGAATGGGAAGTATGATTATTAGGATGACAAATGTGTGTGTTTAAACCACACTTTTAAAAGGAAACTGAACAATTATATGTGAGCCACTGCATGTCTAAAAATTATGAAAAAGTTAAACAAATAACAGAAGCACTTTTTATTTCATACTTTATTATACCTTTTGCTTAATGTTTACAGTCTCCACAAAGATTTTTCCCTCCATTACTGTCCTCTAGGTCTGGTAATCTCTATTAGTATTGGCCCAAACTCAATTTTTAATTTGCCAATCAAATTAAATTGTATACTTAGCCAGAAATTTCCACTGGCCACAAAGGCCAGTATTCTGGAATTCTTTCCTGAACCTCATACATTTTACTGTCTTTGTGCCAAGTCTGACTTAATTTTGCAGAGGTTTATACATATCGGTAATAAAAACTGCGTGTCTAAGGAATGTGTTTGTCTAAATTTGTGTTGAACACGGACGATGGTATGTTAGATATTGCTTCATTCGATTGAATATATGTAACATGTATATACTTCAGGAGGCTGCATTGAAGAAGCTGGAATTGGCCAAACATAAACAAGAATTGCTAGAGAAACAGATAGAGCAACAAAAGGTGCACCTTGATTTATTATTATTTTCACCCATCAAGTGTTTTAATAGTAATTGTACATTTTGGAATAATATAAGTGCCTGAAATCCAGCCAAACTATTGGTGATCTTTTATGTGTATTTATCTAAACATTTTCTTGATTATTTCAGAAACTGATAACTGCATTGGAAAAGAAAGACCTCACAGATGCCAACAAGAAAACCATTATGGAGGTAAGAACACTCTAATTGAAAAGTTCTCCCTGTCTGTCCATCCGAACGTCTGACTTTTGGTCCATACATCTGCAAAACTGGATACTGTTGAAAATAATACATTGCTCAAACTTTGTAATCCTTTGATGACCTCCGTACCAAATTGCTTTAAACAATCTGTTTGTTGAAAAACATGGCCACCAGTTGTATTTGACTTTATAGAAAGCATAATAATTCTGTTGCTCAGAAATGTAACGTCAGATTTAAAAGTAATTCACATATATAATCTATGGAACCCTCTTATAAAATCCCTAATGTTATTTTGAATTGAAAAAAAAACATAGGTGGGGGGCATTTGCTTATAATAATTGCTATTATTAATCGTCAGTGATCCTCTTGTAAATAACTGATGTCCCCACTATATGGCTATATAAAACATTTCCCCTGGTTTTAAATTCCAAATTGCCGTACATTTTCGCTGCAGACTCTGAAAGCGTTAACAAACAGCATAGACAAGCTGCGTGGGGAGCTGGGCCCGACGCTGGCACTGGTAAAGTCCCCTGAGCAGGCCAAGCGCGAGATCCTAGATGTGGAGCTCGAACTCATGACCAAGACCTCCAGTGGCGAGGACACGGCGCAGCTGAAAAGGAGGCTGGAGGAACTCACACAAGTGGTACGACCAGAGAATGTGACCCCTTGAGTATAAGTCTGGTTCTGGAAAAACTGGGCTAATTACATGAGCGAAAAGTGTTGCCCCAGATTAGCCTGTGCAGTCTGCACAGGCTAATCAGGGATGACACTTCCCGCCTAAACTTGATTTTCTCTAAGAAGAGACTTCTTTTGAATTAAAAATACCATTTAAGCAAAGGATTATTCCCTGATTAGCCTGTGTTGACTGCACAGGCTAATCAGGGACAAAACTTTACGCACATCATAAAGTCCAGAGGACAAGGCCCCATGAGTATGAAAGTTAAAGATCTTAACCTTAGCCTCCCAGCTTTTAATATTGACCAATCGGATTACTTGTTACATCTTAAAATATTGATTAGATTACTTGTTTCAGCTTTAAATATTGACCAATTAGATGACTTATTAAAGCTTTAAATATTGACTAATGAGATGACTTGTTACAGCTTTAAATATTGACTAATGAGATGACTTGTTACAGCTTAAAATATTGACCATTTAGATGACTTGTTAAAGCTTTAAATATTGACCAATAAGATGACTTGTTACAGCTTAAAACATTGACCATTTAGATGACTTGTTAAAGCCTTAAATATTGACCAATTAGATGACTTGTTACAGCTTAAAATATTGACCACTTGGATGACTTGTTAAAGCTTAAAATATTGACCAACTAGATGACTTGTTATAGCTTTAAATATTGACCAATTGAATGACTTGTTAAAGCTTAAAATATTGACCAATTGGATGACTTGTTAAAGCTTAAAATATTGACCAATTGGTTGAATTGTTACAGCTTAAAATATTGACCAATTGGTTGACTTGTTACTAGCTTAAAATATTGACCAATTGGATGACTTGTTACAGCTTAAAATATTGACCAATTGGATGACTTGTTACAGCTTAAAATATTGACCAATTAGATGACTTGTTAAAGCTTCAAATATTGACCAATTGGATGACTTGTTACAGCTTAAAATATGCATCAATTAGATGACTTGTTAAACCTTTAAATATCGACTAATGAAATGACTTGTTACAGCTTAAAACATTGACCAATTAGATGACTTGTTATAGCTTTAAATATTGACCAATTAGACGACTTGATATAGCTTTAAATATTGATTAGATTACTTGTTACAGCTTAAAAAATTGATCAATTAGATGACTTGTTATAGCTTTAAATATTGACTAATGAGATGACTTTTTACAGCTTAACACATTGACCAATTTAATGACTTGTACAGCTTAAAACATTGACCAATTAGATGACTTGTTATAGCTTTAAATATTGACCAATTAGATGACTTGTTACATCTTAAAATATTGATTAGATAACTTGTTACCAGGGATCATATTTTCCCACAACGTCAATCGGTCTGGATTTAAAATCGGGGGAAAAAGTCATCGAAAATTTACATCCGAAATACATGCCAGAATTTTTCAGGTCGAAATCGGGACACTCCATACAAAATTGTCGGGAAATTTGACCAAAAAGCAGGACACCTAAAACGATCAATCATTCGACCTTTACTTTAGTCAGTATATTACTCACAAAAACTCTTAATTTTCTGTCCAATTTTGACAATACATGTGTTTAAGAAATTCGTGAACACAGCGTACTTCTTTGTCCGGAATTTAACACACTATGAACTGAATTGTGGGGTTACCCCGTATGCCTAGATTTGACATCCAATCGGTACAGGGATATCCTCTTGAACATGTGTAAATCGCGTGACGCGATGTGAGCGCATCGAGCATTTTTCTTATTCAACCAATCGTCAATTAACTCTAAATTTAGATTGATGCAATATGTTACAATATGTTGAACATCAGTTGAAAACGAAAGTTAATTTATGTGAAACATCGATGCGTATTGGTCAGCATCCAATTTGTTTGATGTACAAAATAGGTATTTTAACAGGTTTTATAACCTTAGGTGGTATAATACACAGAATAATTAGTGTCATTGGCGTTTATTTCTGTATGATACATCTTTCGATAGCAATTAGAGACCCCTTTCATAAAAACACTGTGGTGTGAATGCCTGATAAAATCAATAATTTGCCGATAAATCGCCGATAAGGTGTCAAAAACAACACTGGGTCCACTCGAGTAGCAGAAGCGGGTTGTTAATTGGGGGCAATAAAGGGATTAGCGATGGTAAATTTTAGCCTGACTGAGCTTGAATAACGAAATTAATTGGGAACTTATAGACTTCACATAGTTTTTTTTTACGAATGTTGGGACAGAATCGGACCGACTGTTTGGGATTTTCAATCGGTCTTTCATGACCCCAATCGGTCTAGGACCGACAAAACCGAACAAAATATGATCCCTGCTTGTTACAGCTTTAAATATTGACCAATTAGATGACTTGTTACAGCTTAAAATATTGATTAGATTACTTGTTACAGCTTAAAATATTGACCAATAAGATGACTTGTTATAGCTTTAAATATTGACTAATGAGATGACTTGTTACAGCTTTAAACATTGACCAATTGGATTACTTGTAAAAGCTTTAAATATTGATAAGATTTCTCTTTCTTTGTTACATCTTAAACCATTGATTACCGACTAATGAGATGTTTTCTTGTGTAAGCTAAACACGTGACATTACTTGTTAAATTTTGGCTTTTATTTCGGATTCCCATTGGTTAAATATTTGATGTTAAGACTTTGAAGATCAAGCTTAAAACTGTTTTAACAGTTGAAACATCAGCTGGAGCTCTAACATTAGGCCCTATCTCACCAAAGTTATAGATAGGCAAGTATGAAGCACTCGTGCGCAAATCGCATAATTACACACCTATAAATATCCTCTTTTTCCCAGGCCAACTCCATGGGTTTGATTGGCCGTGGTAGAGGTCGCGGGGCCGTGGCGAGGGGTCGGGCCACCAAGTGGGTCGCCAGTGGAGTGGCCAGTGCCCCAGGGCTGCCTGGAAGGGGCAGAGGGCGGGGACTGTTTGGGCGGGGCGCAGTGGCAGTACGCACACTGGACAGGAGACCTAAAGTGCTAGAAGTCACTGGCTGGGATACTGAAGAGAAACTGGAGCTAACAACCCACCTGAATGTGAGCTAAGTTTTATACTATTGTTTTAAGTAGACAGACTTATTTGTGAAAAAAATGTATGAGGAATAACATATTTTTTTTAGTAACTTTTTACGGTCATTATTGTAATAATCCTGATTGTAACTTAATGACATCATTATAACAGTGGTTAAATTGACCACAAACCATTGGCAATCCCTAAACTGGTAAATTTGAAGCCTCACTTGCTCAAGTTACAAGGTGTATATACACCTGCTTGTTACCTTTTCTTTATGCTGATGTATAGTATAAAAGTGCAGGCACACTTGACAAAGTCCTCTCATAATTCAGCCTCAGACACAGTAGGACTTAAACTTAGAAACAAGAGCTAATTACAAATTCGGACGTCTTTTAAAAATGTATCTGACCATTACATGAGGTGTTCATTACATACTGCTCACTGTGTACTTTCCCAGAGCCTGCGTTCAGTGGAGAAGGTGGAGCTGGGAGATGAGTCAACGTGTGCAATAGTCACCTTCAAAACACGCAGGGATGCAGAACTGGTAAACCACACTTTCATTCTCTAGCTACTTTATACGTGATCGATATAGCAGAAACTTGCAGGCCATGCACTGGTTAACCCTTTAAGCGCTGGAACCGGATTTTGAAGGCCTTTGCAAACAGTTTGGATCCAGATGAGACGCCACAGAACGTGGCGTCTCATCAGGATCCAAACTGTTTGCTTTTCTGATAGTATTCTTTAAAAAAAATCGAAGAAAATGCTAATTTTAGAAATTCAGCAGACAACATTTAAGCAGACGACAAATTTCCCAGCATGCAAAGGGTTAATTTACAATCCGGCTTACTCCGACTGATGTATACTGGTTTGTGATATATTTTGCTCAACAGCAATCATGGCTTCCACTGGTTAAATTTTTCTTTAACAAAATTTGCCCTGCTCTGGCAAAATACTTCTTATTTGGGCAATTGAAAAAGTTGAAGTTAAATAGAATTTTCTGTACTCAAGTGGGTCTATTGGTAGCCAGCCATGGAATTATTTGGCAAATAGCAGAGTAAACCCTGCCCAATTAAGAATCCACACTCTTATGGGAAATCAGCAGATTAGTTTTCCACTGGTTCTAACAATATCTTTTATTATTGTTCAGTTGAATATTTTACACAAAATGTTCACTTTTAAGACATGGTCTTCACCAGAAAATGTATTTGTAGCTATATAAGCATTTCTAAAATATTGTATAGAAAAAAATCCAGCTTATCCTGCCTTGTGTCCACATATGTTTCAGGGCATACTGCATGGCAGCAAGTTTAAGAACAAGTCCCTGAAGATAGTGTGGCACATTCCTAAGCCTGACTTCTCTCGCAGCATCAGTAACACCTCTGCAGACACGGATGATCAGGAGGTAAGCCTGACTTCTCTCGCAGCATCAGTAACACTTCTGCAGACACGGATGATCAGGAGGTAAGCCTGACTTCTCTCGCAGCATCAGTAACGCTTCTGCAGACACGGATGATCAGGAGGTAGGCTTCTATTTTATAGCGTCTTGAGCATACATGGAATGCAAACGTTTGACAGCTGCTTTATCAAAATGTTAGGGGTTGGCACTAATCACCGATGCATTACACTGTTTCTGCTAAAGTGCAATTTTTATTCTTGAATGCTATTTATTTTTATTGCATTGAAAGCCTAAGGCTTACATAACATACGTTTTCAAGTCCATTTTCTGGGTAGAACCTGTACTTTATATCTTTGGAGAATTTCTTGAGAATGTCCCAAAGTGGGGATCGACCCCAGGAACTCCCAATCGCAAAAGTGGATACTTGATTCCTAACCTTAATGAAACCTTAATGGCTTACATTTCCACACACCAAATTCGCCAAAAGCTACAAATTTACCCATTTGGCAAAAGAAAATTATATTTTCCTACAAGTGTTTCTTCATAAAATATCATAAATGAGATGAATTTACACATAATGCAGTAAATGTGGCTAAATGAAATTTTACGCAATGGAGAGTCCAAAACCTTCCTTCCAAGTGCACTCACATATTATTCTCCGTTCTAACAGGAGATTGACGAGGAGGCTCTGCTGGGAGGGGGAGACGATGATGAAGATGAGGATAGCAATGAGGACCGCGCATGGAGGCACCGCACCTCACCTTGACAACACTGTCGCCATAAAAACAAACAGTCTTGGAGATGGTTCCTGACAGACGGATACCTCGTCACCTCCTGCAGCATTTGTGCCATAGGGCTCTGTAGCTTCTCTATTGGTTGTTAAGATATGCTGGATTTGACGGATGTTTTACTTGATAATCAGTTTTTCACCTTGGTCATTCCATTTTTCACTGCAGATGATGCTTAAGTGGTCCAAGGTGGCAAAGCTTGACTATTGATATTTACAAGACATTGTCCCATTTGACTTGTTTTAGTGTAAGAAATGTTTGTACACTTAAAGGGACTTGTTCTCAGATTTTCGTATTTTTGAAAAATCTTTACAAAATATGTTTTCTAACAAAACTATAAAGTTTTTAATAATCTAAACTAATTATGATTGCACAAAAAAAATGAATGAAAAATATTGCCATCCCCGGGTCCTCAGGAAGCAAATGCCAATGCACTACCACTGCGTCACGCAGCCTTTCGTGTTGCCTTACAAAATATCACCGCTATACTAATAGTCGACGTATTTTCCTAATTATCAAGGAAAAGTGTTACAAACCCTTTATTATTTTACTGATTTCGAATGAGGATTTTATGTTAATGAACCAATATTTTAACCCTTTCAGTGCGGGAACCGAATTTTGAAGGCCTTTGCAAACAGTTTGGATCCAGATGAGACGCCACAGAACGTGGCGTCTCATCAGGATCCAAACTGTTTGCTATTCTGATAGTATTCTTTCAATAAAAATCGAAGAAAATGCTGATTTTAGAAATTCAGCAGACAACATTTTAGCAGACGACAAATTTCCCAGCATGCAAAGGGTTAAACATTTTTCTTAGTCAAGAGCGCTGTTTTGCTTTTTTAAACATAATGCATACATTCTTTTTGAATATATGACAAGAATATTTTGTTCAATCATCATTTCACCAAACTGTGAACAAGTCCCTTTAATATGGCTTACTGATTTGAAGCTGTGTAAAGGGTGGTGATTGCAGAGATAACATATTGATGTTGAAAATTTGCTTTTCACTTTTAATGTAATGCATATTGCTTTTTATGCCCCCTTCTTGGAAGAAGAGGGGGTATATTGTTTTTGGCCTGTCTGTTGGTCATTCTGGCCCAAAACTTTAACCTTGGTCATAACTTTTGCAATATTGAAGATAGCAACTTGATATTTGGCATGCATGTGCATCTCATGGACCTGCACATTTTGAGTGGTGAAAGGTCAAGGTCAATTATATGGGTCAAAATTGCTCAAAAGGGGGCATAGTGTTTCTCAAACACATCACTTGTTTCATGATGGAAGAATGTTTCTTTCCATTAATAAGCAAATTGTTGGATGATTGTGTTGTGGTAAACTAAAACAGATGGAAAGGATGTTTCAACTTTGAATGTACATCTTATGTTAACAGCTTTTTATGCATTTAGACTATTTTGTTCCGCTCAACACTTGTGTGCTTTTACAACATGTTAATGATGGTCAAGATGTTGTTGTTGTTGGTATTGCCCAAGGCATTTTGATTGTAATTACTTCATTCAAACTTGTTGAATTTCTAGATAATTTTAGTGGTGCAGATTTTGTAATTGTATGGATTTGTAGTCTACCTGGTGTTTATCAAAAGTACTGAAATGTTAAGGAAATACTCCATGTGTTAAAATGCTTTCTATGCGAATTATAAACATGTAAAAAAAATTGTATATTTTTTGTAAACCTTTTGAAAAACAAAAAAAAATACTGGAAAAAAAAAGATTGAAAACAGTATTTATTTGAGAAAAAAAGATTTAAAAAAATGAAATGTATGTCAAAAGATGTGGTTGACACGCCACCACCAGAAAAAAAAAGATTTGTAAATAAAGAAAGAAAAAAAAAAAGTTACGAAAGAAATATCTTAAAATTGTCACATGTTCCAGAAAGCAGGAAAAAGGTATGTAAGTTTTGTTTATTTTTAGCTCGGCTGTTTTCGAAGAAAACCCGAGGTATTGTCATAGCCAGCTCCCCCGTCGTCCGCGGCGTCTGAAAACTTTAACATTGGCCATAACTTTTACAATATTGAAGTTAGCAACGAGATATTTGGCATGCATGTGTATCTCATGGAGCTGCACATTTTGAGTGGTGAAAGGTCAAGGTCACCTTCAAGGTCAAAGGTCATATAATTATTCAAAACTGCATCCACAGCCGAGCGTTGGCACCCGCTCTAGGGTATATAAGGTATATTGCCATTGGGCTGCTAGTGATTCCATTCCGAATCCACTGATGTAAAGGACCTAACTTTGATCTGACCTTATTGTAAAGTATACAACATTTTGGGACATAAATATGGACTTTGTGGGCACATAAAAATCGATGCTTTGAGACTGTCCAATCTTTACCTTACAAAAAGACGGCCATGAGTTTACGAGACCACTTGTTTAAGACTTTACCTGATAGAAGGTACCAACTAAGTAAGAGAACAATATGACCTAAACAAGAAAAATGTCAGAGCACTGATACAATCACATTCCACTTTTGTCTCAAAACTCCGCTTGTGTCTAACACAAAAAACCATCATTATATGGCAAAGTTATGGTTGAGACATGAAATATCCCACAGATGGACAGAACCACTGCTATATGACGCCCTATGAAAGGGGGGATAAAGATAAACCCTGGAATAACAATAACACACAAATGATACGCACAAGTTAAACTGAACTATTGTGTTTAACATTTCAGTCAAAGAAGAGTAACTGAGTCTTTCCTATATTCAATATTAGTAAGAGTTGTCTCGCATGTTACATAACTTATGACTAAAATGGTAACGAGGTTTTTCTAAGATGTGACCTGGTGACCTCGTTTTTAGAACACACATGACACAGATTCAAACTCTGCCTAGATATTGTTCAGATAAATATTCTTCCCAAGTTTCATCAAAATTGGATGAAAAATGTGGCCTCTAGTGTTAACGAGCTGAAAGTTGGCAAATCACCAAAATGAAGGATGCTGGACATAGGGTGATCACAAAAGCTCAACTAAAGCACTTTGTGCTCTAAAAATACTATTTATTGGTGTTTTGTGACAGTGACCCTTTTTCGTATGTGTTGATATATTTTTTTATAAACAACACTGTGGCCATAGATTCAATTCAATAAATAACAAAACAACTTCTGCTTGAAGTGAACAGAAATATATTTGGAATCAAAACAGAAATCATAAATAAATAATAAAAAAAATACAAATGTAACAGAAAAAATACTGTGACAAGTTAACCGAAAACATTATAAATTGGCAGTGTAAAAAAGTAACCCTCTCTACATTCACTAAAAATACAATACATTCACCAAGACACATGTACTACATAAGGCACCAATGTCCCCATGTTTCCTCTCAAAACTCCACTCTGTCAAAAACATGCTGTGAATGGACAAATTTGACCTCTAAATGTGAACTTGACCTTTGGGGTAATGAGACGGGTAATGCTCACGACACTCAGTCTGATGCTGGTCATTTGTGTTAAGTTATTTTTTAATTGCGTTATGAATAAAATGTAACAGTTCAGACATGCTGTTTAATGGCCAAATTCGACGTTTGACCTCTGAAGTGTGACTTTGACATTTTTGAGGAAAGGATACAGGTGTTACACAAGGGATGCAGTCCCTTGATTGCAGTCATTAGAGCTAAGGGGTTTTTTTTTGGCATGATGAAAAACAATGTAATAGATGGCAAAGACAGGAATTTTCTAGCTGTTTTATGGCAAATTTTGATTTTTGACCTATAAGTATGTCCTTGACGTTTGTGGTAAGGAGTGGTGTGTTACATGATATTTTGATTTTATAATTTCAGAAAGTTTGGTGACAATCAGACAAAAAAAACTGTTTGAGTTAGAGATTTGAAATCTTCATGGGCAATATTTTGAGAAACTCAAGGGCCTTAACTCCAAATCTCCTGTTGAGACTTGTCTGGTTAATGAACTTGGCGTCCTTGGGGACAAAGATCAAGAGACATCACTGTAAGTAGCAGACAAAGGTCGTAACCTTGACCTTTCTATGTCACAGAGAATGTAACACTACGTTCATTCTTGGCTTTTCTTTTTTGATTGTTCAATGCATGTTATATAAATGATTGTCCAATGCATGTTATATAAATGATTGTCCAATGCATGTTATATAAATGATTGTTCAATGCATGTTATATAAATGATTGTCCAATGCATGTTATAATGTAATAGACAGATGCCAGGTTTTATACAAAAAAGGAACATGGCTATGTATGCCTATGACATAGATGTCAGGCTGTTCCCAGTGCATTGTGGTGTCCTGGTGTAGTAGCCATTGATCTTCACTTTTCATGCCTTGACTGGTTAAGTCCTTTGGTAACCACATATACACAGCAGTCCGCTATCGTCAGACAGCTCCCAGCATTAATCTTGGGCTCCTGAATGATGGAATGTAAAATTGTAAAAAATATACTTATTTTTGACTGGAAATTACATATATAGGATGAATTTAATCGAAATAAAGTTTGCTTCTATATGCGTAGTACATTAAAATCAAGTTCAAATAAAATAAAAATTATTTCACAGAATACTTGTATATCAATTATTTTCTTATCACCCTATAAAACTACAACAATCATTTATAAAAAAAAATCTTGTAATTGCTTTTTTGTGATCAACAAGTAGGGTGGAGCTACATGTACTGGTTTGAAGTATGAAGCAGGTGTTCACATTGCTAAGTAGAAAATACTGTTAAATACAATTTCTTCCCTTTATGACTTTCCTTAAGTCTCTGGTAGTTTCAAGTATAAAATGTAAATTTACATAAACATGTGTAAAACATGTAAATATTGCTCTGGGCCAGGTTGCTCAAAACATAAACAGCCAATGAAGCTAACGGCTATTAAATTCAGGTTGGCATTAGTGTATGTTAGTTAATATTACAATTTTAATCTGTCAGTCTATACTATTTATACTGTAATGCTTAATAGTTTTCAAAACTAAAGCTGTCCCAAGAAAGTGCACTAAACTATTCTTCCGCTTTTGATGGTATTATGTACGTTTCCTGTCAGTCACCTAACATAATGACCACAAAGACATATTGAAAATTGAATATCTTTAGTAGTTATATTGTATACCCCACGTTAACTTAAAGATGAAAATCCATAAATTTGAGCAGAAACCATTTTTCTATATTTAGTAACAGTGACCTTGACCCAACTGGCCCTAAATGCAATCCCAACTTAGATCTTCATGTCAGCTACCTGCAAATAAAATTACAGCACAATACCTCCATACAAACTCAAGATATTGATGAGAAACTGTTTTTCTATTTTTAGTAACAGTGACCTTGCTTCCACTGGCCCAAATGCAATTCGAAATAGGACTGCATGTAAGCTACCTTCACACAAAATTACAGAAAAATACCTTCATCCAAACTTTAGTTATTGGGCAGAAACAGTTTTTCTACTTTAAGTAACAATAGCCTTGACCCCACTGTCCCTAAATCATATCCCTCACTAGATTAGCATGTAACCTACCTACACCCAAAATACAGCACAATATCTCATTTCTGTTTGAGTTACTGAAAGCAAACTTTTTATATATTTTTAGCAGCAGTGACATTGACCCAACTGGCCCCAAATGCAACAACATGCTAACCTACATGTCAGCTAAAGATGTTTTTACACAAACACATTTACTTTAATTTTCTGAGTACAAAAAGGAGCATAATTCTGTTTAATTGCAGGTCATGGCCCTTTCTTTGATCTTGCATAATGATCCCTAAAATATATGTGACATTTCAGTTGGATATCTGTAATTACCGCCGCGCATGCGCATCAGCCTTTGAATCCTTCTCTGGGCTTTCATGGTCCACGCTATTAATGTGATTCATTTATATCCTTCCAGAGTATGAAGCTGTCTGAACTTGTTAGTTGAAATGAGGGTGGGAAGGCGGCAGTTAACTCCCTATATATTTTATTTTACTCATAAAATTAGAATTCAACTTCAACTTACAGGTAAGTCTCGTTTAATTTTGAAATTATTACAGGATATGTACCGGTACTTGCACGCAAACCTTAACATACATTTCATTTTGCAGGCTAACCTTAACCTTACCAGAGTTTTATAAGTAAAAAAGAGATGTGTTTGTCAGAAACACTATGCCCCCTTTTGAGCGATTTTGACCCATATATTTGACCTTGAATGATAAACTTGACTATTTACCACTAAAAATGTGCAGCTCCATGAGATACACATGCATGCCAAATATCAAGTTGCTATCTTCAATATTGCAAAAGTTATGACCAAGGTCAAAATTTTGGGACAGACACATACAATGACACACACATACAATGACAGACTGATAGGCCAAAAACAATATACCCCCTCTTCTTTGAAGAAGGGGGCATAAAAAGGGGCATAAACCTGCTGGTCACAGTGAAACGTTTGGTCAGTAAATGTAAGACCCTAAACACATATGTTAAGTATTATTTCATTATCTTAAGTAGATATAGAGATTAGTTGCATGAAAATGTTTACCAGAATTTTCCAACTGCAAAAAGGTTTATAATAAGCATTACGCAAATGCAGATTTGTTTGGGTAACTATTATAGCAAAGACTAATAGTCGAGCTGATGATTGACCAAAAAGACTTTAGTATTTTTTTATTATGCCCCCTTCTTCGAAGAAGAGGGGGTATATTGTTTTTGGCCTGTCTGTCATTCTGTCTGTGACTCTGTCTGTCTGTCCCAAAACTTTAACCTTGGTCATAACTTTTGCAATATTCAACATAGCAACTTCATTTTGGCGTGCATGTGCATCTCATGGAGCTGCACATTTTGAGTGGTCCAAGGTCAAGGTCATCCTTCAAGGTCAAAGGTCAAATATATGGGTCAAATTCATAACTTTTGCAATATTCAACATAGCAACTTCATTATTGGCGTGCATGTGCATCTCATGGAGCTGCACATTTTGAGTGGTCAAGGTCAATTTCAAGGTCAAGGGTCAAATATATGGGTCAAATTCATAACTTTTGCAATATTCAACATAGCAATTTTATTTTTGGCGTGCATGTGCATCTCCTGGTGCTGCACATTTTGAGTTGTCAAAGGTCAATGCCAAGATCATCCTTCAAGGTCAAAGGTCAATTATATGTTTCAAATTCATAACTTTTGCTATATTCAACATGGCTACTTTATTTTTGGCGTGAATGTGCATCTCATGGAGCTGCACATTTTTTGTGGTCAAAGGTCAAGGTCAATGACATCATTCGAGGTCAAAGGTCAAATATATGGGTCAAATTCATTACTTTTGCAAAATTCAACATAGCAACTTTATTTTTGTTGTGAATGTGCATCTCATGGACCTGCACATTTTTTGTGGTCTAAGGCAAGGTCAATGTCATCCATCAAGGTCAAAGTTCAAATATATGGGTCAAATTCATAACTTTTTCAATATTCAACATAGCAACTTTATTTTTGGCGTCCATGTCCTGTACATCTCATGGAGCTGCACATTTTGAGTGGTCAAAGTTCAAGGTCATCCTTCAAGGTCAAAGGTCAAATATATAGGTCAAATTCATAACTTGTGAAATATTCAACATAGCTACTTTATTTTCGCGTCCATGTCCATATCATGGTGCTGCACATTTAGAGTGGTGAAAGGTCAAGGTCATCCTTCAAGGTCAAAGGTAAAAAAAAACAAATCGGCGCATTGGGCATTATGTTTTTGACAAACACATCTCTTGTTTTTTTTTTAATCTTATATAATCTTATGGTTAGCTAAATTGGCCATGATCGATTTGAGCAACTGGATAACTGTACCATTTTCAAACAGAATTCATTTGATTTAACAAAATTTTGACTTTGATCATTTAAGTACAAGATTAATCCCTTAAAGGCTATGTGAATACTGGCCCCTGGAACTGTTACTGGTACCTGGTGGTTTCCAGCATCCATCTTTTGATGTTGGGTACTAGCATGCCCCCCAGCAGGATCTGTGTCGGGTGGTACACTAGCAGGGGTATTGTGATCAGCGACAGGTTCGGAGAATCAGCGAATATGATCTTGATGATGGGAATACCTGTACAATGGAAGCACATGGTATGGGTGATCTTTTTGTTGGATTGTTGTTCAGTCATGTAAGCACAGTCAGTAACATACTAACAAGGTTCCTGCGCACCTGAAGCAGATCTAAATGTCTCATCAGAACTTTCTGCAAATGCATATTCCAGTAATTTGGCAACTGCTCTATTTAATCAGAGGTACGAGGAATAATTATGGCTGTTGAAAACTATTTGAGATGTTTCCCAACACAGGTTATGTTCACATGTGCTCTACGAACTGATCAGGCAAGCCTCGCTAATTGAGTCAACAAAGACCAGCCAATAATTACTTCCCCCTGAAACAAACTGGTGCAAAAGTAATGAAAACAAAATCATTTATAGTTTAATGACTGGTCATATTTGCCGAAATCCCTAATTCCCTACACGGATAAATGTGATTTAATTAATGTTTTATCCAATTGTGCAGAGATTCACAGTTTTGTATAGAATTGCTGATAACATTTGTTTGCTCGAAGTAGCCATTCAAAATAAAAAATACTTGGTAAAACTACAACAAGTTATTTTTATGACAATATTTAACAATTCAACAACAACACCAGGATGAGAATAACATATAGTTAAGTACCCAATGTGAGAGACTTGTGTGTACAACAGAACATGAGAGCCACTACATCACTGCGTGAGAACGGCAGCAGACGAGCTGAACTTGTCAAGTAGACGCCATACAGCAGGCAGGTCTGTATTACTACAACTGCAACATGAACAATATTTGTTGCACTCTGGAAAAACGGGTCTTAATACATGTGGGTAAACTGTCCTCCCAGAAAAGCCTTGGCAGTCCGCACAGGCTAATCAGGGACGACACTTACGGCATAATCTGGGTTTTCCCTAAGTCAAGTAATATTTATTTATAAAGTCGGGGGTTTTAAACATGATAAACACAAGCTCTGAAGAGCTTTTAAAGCCGACTATAGAGAAGAGACTTCCTTTCATTAAAGCGGAAAGTGTCGTCCCTGATTAGCAGGCTGCACAGGCTCACTTTATGCACATGAATTAAGCCCCTTTTTCCCAGAGTGCAGCTCACCTATAATGTAGCAACCTGTTTGGGGATCAACTTTGAAGGTAATTGGTAACAAAGTTGTGCATATTTTAAGTTATGAATGTCTAAATTTGACCTATTTAAGCATTGAAACTAAAATATTAATATATTCTACCATGAGAGTAGCAATTAGGTTTAATAACATTTTATCTGTGACAATAATAGACTGATCCTGGAAATCAAACGAGTTTTGAAAAACCCACTAATCCCTCGGTACAAACAACGCTGGTCCATTAAATCAACCAATGAAAGCTTAGTTTAAATAATAACGGTTGAGATGGTGTGTGATTTTGAAAGGATTATAAATGGGTCAGCTTTATTTGTACCAGCAGAACAGTGAGTTTTTCCAAAAGGTTGCTTTTCCGGGATACACATATTGGGATGATATGTCCAGATAGATATTTATATTTTTTGTATTCTGCAGCAACATACTTAACACAATAGTAAACAAGACAGTAGGTCCATCTACATCTATGCTCTCTTCGGAAAATGTATCACAGAATGTTGAGTATATAATTAGTAACAGGACGGCGCTGAAATGGAAAAAATATATATATAACTACTTTAAATCAAACATGATGCATTAAAGTAATGAATGCCTACAAACTTATCAGAATGTATTTTCTAAATGTGGAATTCATGAAATTAAGAAGTCTTAAGGTCTTAATAAAAATATAGTCAAATCCTTTATTAGAAATAATAAGCAGTGACACCAATATGTTTGGAGTATTGTATTTGTCTTATTATCACATCATTCAGAAATTACATTTCTAATGTTGTCATCTTTTAGTTTTTAGTATTGTGATTTGCAGTGTCACTGTTGACTGCACAACTCACAACTATTTATAAAATGCAGAGTAATCACTAACAAAAGCATTAAATACATAAGATTTTGTTACTGAACATTATTGACAATACTGATTAGTAAATATTCAACACTTTAATATGCTCTGATGTTGGTCTTTACATAATAAATACAAATTATAGAATTACATACACAAGAAACAGGCAATGTGTAATGTTACTTCATTCTTTATATATAACATTAAATATTACTTTGATATTGAAACATGTGCAATGAAAATAAATGAATTATGATAATAAAATCAGTTAAAAAGCACTTTGGCAAAGCAAGTCTAAAATCTTCTGGTATTGCATGACAGCAAGAATATTTTACAATCAGCCAATAAAAGCCTGTGTAATCCATCTGATCAAGTCCAATGGAAAATGTACAAGAACAGGCCTTATGGGCTTAAGGGACCTGTGATAATTTTGATAAATGGTAGGTATTATGAGAACCCAGTGGCTACCTGCCCATTTCACCCCAAGGGACGTTTTTCAGGTTCACTGTGTTAGCCAGCGCTTGTCGGACAAACTGTCCAATCAAAAGAGGCACCACTACCGTGGCTGTAAGCTGCATGAATATGGACGCCATCGGCACATCTGCTGTTGTACCTACCTGTAACGTAACCATTGGTTATTTTCAGAAGAAAAGGGGGGGCGGGTTTGGTCAGAAGTTCTTGATATAAAATAAAACTGTATCATTTCGTACACCATGTATTGAGCGAACATCATTAATTTCAAGTATTACAATGAATCTGATTCATGAAAACAAACGTGTATGAACTCTTAAGCAAAAAGAACAAAGTGGCATGTTTTGGTTAAGTACGTTACTTGGCTAAACATTATTATGACAGCATGATTGTCTCCAGTATAGCGCTTCACAAACAGTCACCGGGTAATTGTTATTCAGGTAGCTTTACAGGCCATCTTGACGTGAACTGAAACAGTTCTTTCAGAAACTTACTGTTAAGGGCCACTGACATATAACATCATAAAAGCATACCGGTACTTGATTGAGAAATACTTGGCAGCTTAATGAGATAAAAGTGCTCGTTAGATGTGGAATAAAATGTACAAATAAGTTATAACTTGCAACTGTACAAATATGCAGTTTACTTACTAATGCCAGAATCAATGCAGGTGTCACAGCAATACCCTGAAAATGCAGTATAACAAAGATTTTTAAAATTTACATTTTTAAAATCTATTTTTAGCTCCAAGTATCTCAATATGCAACGGACTGGAACTATTTGAACAACTTTCAAAAGTCACACAACACTCACTGCTGTAAAGTTTTGTTAAAATATGCCCGGGGATTCAGAAGAAGTGGTTGGAAGAAAAAATATACGGACTCACGCACAGACTGACGGACTGATATCACAGTATCCTAAAAGCTCAAAATGAGCAGTTATGAGCTCAGGTAAGCTAATAAGGGAATCACATAGAATAGATTTTTGACCACAGGGACATGATTTGAATGAATAAGGTACAAAACTGATGTTATATGTTCCATGGCAAATACCAAACCTTTAGGCTTGCAGTTTAAAAGATTTTATACATACAGTAGAGTAGATACCGTTTAATTGAATAGCCCATTTAAGGTATTGGTCACATCAGAATATTCAATTATCTGGAGTATTCTTATTCAGAGCCAATGATATTCTCAACAATTTCATTGTTAATATGATAGATATTGGTCTTTCTGTTGTAAAATTGTACAATTTATTACCAAACTATTCTATAACTATGTTTTTATTGAACAAGCAGTTTCAGAGAAGATTTTTGAAGTTTATCAATATTTACTATACCACTCTTTATAAATAATTTGACCCCTGTGGTGTGGCAAGTTTTGATCCCAGGCGCATGATTTGACCAAGTTGTTTCAGAGAAGAATTTAAACGTTATAATTTATTTACTAAATAAGTCTACATAAATCTTGTGACCCTTGGGCAAAGCCAGTTTTGATCCCACGGGCATGATTCAAACAAACTTGGTGGAGAACAACCATACAATGCTAGATGCCAAATGCAAAATCTCAGCCATGCGTTTTCAGAGAAACACATTTTTTTTCCAGGGGGATTATTTAAATACCAAATATTAAACTCCTGACCCTTGCGGTTTCATAGAAGAGAAGTTTTAAAGTGTTTAACTATATAAGTCTATATAAATCATGTGATCCATTGGACATGGTCAGTTTTGACCCCAGGTGCATGATTTGAAAAAAAAAACACAGTAGAGGACCACAAGACACTGTAACACACTAAATATTAAATCCTTGAGAAGATTTTTGAAGTGATTAACTATACAAGTCTCTATAAATCAAATTTTCATTTTAAAAATAAATCTATTTTTAGCTAGCGGAGACCTACATATGCAACACACTGGAACCACTTGAAGAACTTTAACCCTTTGAGCGCTGGAACCGGATTTTAAAGGCCTTTGCAAACAGTTTGGATCCAGATGAGAGAACATGGCGTCTCATCAGGATCCAAACTGTTTGCTATTCTGATAGTATTCTTTGGCAAAAATCCAAGAAAATGCTAATTTTAGAAATTCAGCAGACGACATTTAAGCAGACGACAAATTTCCCAGCATGCAAAGGGTTAAAAGAGGGTCACAAAAGGATCATTCCTGTGGAGTTTCATTTAAATCTGCCAAGCAGTTCAGAGGAGAAGTTGTTGAAAGAAAAAAGTTCACAGACGAACAGACACAAGCACAGATTGGCAGACAACAGATAAAACAGTATCCTAAAAGCGAACTATGTGCTGAGGTGAGCTAAAATATGATCACTTCAGTGCACTCTGTGCTCAGGTGAGCTAAAAACATTAAGAATTTTGTTGAAATACTGTGAGAAATATTTCACTGTCCTTCTTTTTAGAATTCAATGCATGTGATATCTCATCTGAAAATAATGCATACGTAATAGACGAGTTTATCATGAAGATTATAAAACAAAGTAACGACTCACCAAAAAACTTCCAAAAGCAGAGTTGAAGATTGCTGCAGCCTGAAGAGAAATGCAATAACAAAATAAACACTCACTTGAAGACTTAACTGTTTTTATTCATATACAGTTGGTAATAATTCATGATTTATTTACAGACACTTGTGTGTAACCATCTGTGTGTGCTTTAAGGGAAAACACTGGTTGTGTTCACAAAGGTGATACAAGCTTTTCACATTCTGAAGCCATATATGACAAGTACCAGTAACTGAGGAATATATTTAATCATTAAAATATACTCGATCTCTTAAAAAAAATATGATTTAAGAATGCCAGTTATTATTGCCACAATACCTCATTTCCCCCAACTGCCTTTGTAAGAATGACTGCAGATGACACAGGTGGTGGCATGCAACTCATAATCTTCAATCTAAAACAGTGAGAAAAAATCCTTTTTATGATGTACAATGAGCAAGAAACAATAAGAATTATTAAATTAAAAAAATATATATTCATTGACTATTTAAAAAGTGTTTATGTATTGTTTGCTGATGGTAAATTGAAAGTTAGCTTTATTCACTTGAGTAAAGTAGTTGGTACTTTAATCTAAATAATTAGTGCTGCGTTCAGTTGCATGAAAAGACATCGCTGTAGTGTATAATCAAGAGCAATTATCATCCATCATTACCCATCCAATAAGCTCCTGTTAAATCCAACCAGCTGCAGAAACATCACCAGCATAAATATCAGCATGGGGAATATCAGGAAGGTGAAAAATTGCACGAATATGTGGACCTTCACTTGGAACAATGCTTTACCTAGGTCCTGGAAACAATGAATTTATTGAAAAGCAGAATTTCAACTAACTATAGTTCTAAATATTGTATGTACAAAACTATAAATGTTAATTTAAATACTGGGTACAAGTTTGTGACTATTTTCATACAAATTTAAACAAATATGTTGAAAAACAAAATAATATTGTTTGTTCTATTAATTACATTAATAGACTGGTAGTTTCTGAAAGTCATTGTGTGTAATAATAATAATAATAATACAAGATTGAAAGTCCAATGGTTACCACTCACCTCACTTTTAAGAGAAACTCCGCTATTAAAAAATATGATGGCAACAGCCAAGTATTTAACTGTCACTTCTGGAACTAGTATACCTAGAAAAGCAAAATATATGTTTCTCAACTGTGAATAACATACTACTTTAGAGATTGATTGTAAAGGTGTATAATTTTATTTTTGTTTAAGGTTACAAGATTTATCCTGAAAAGGATATAATGCCCGTCTTCATGTATTAATACTGTGTTATATTCATAAGGGACTAGGTTGCTAGACCTTGAGCAGTCAATTAATCGTAAAAACCCATAAGACAAGCATAATGTTTCAGTTGAATATCTGTAGATTTTAACTTGAAAACAAACTGTGAACAGAATTGACTATCTTGCATACAGCAGCATTTATCTGCTACAGAGTTACGGCAATGTTAGCAAAAGTCTGTCAGCCCTTAAAACTGAAAGAGGTCCAGGAAAGGTGCCAGAGTACTGACCCTCATAGCCAGTACAAAAATAAGGTCAAATTAACGTTTGTCATTTCTTATTTTAGTCAACTGAATGCATCCTATTATTCTAATTAGCATTACATTCAATTTGCTAACTAATTCTCTTAAAGTTTTTGTATGGCCAAAACTGAAATTGTACAGTGACTGACAGTGACATCTGTCTACCTACAAATTTGAATTTTTTTCCTGCACATATGAGTCCATTTAAATGTACAGTTCACTGTAATCTTAATCTGAATAAGCTTATCTTGTTTTGGATTTGCCCGACATAAACAGATCTTTTCAGTGCTATGACAGACATAATTAAAGTTAATTTATCACACTTTTACAGCGAATTGGGTTGATTAAAGCCCCGTTGATTAAATTTCTGCTATAAACCACGGCACGAAATGACGTCATTTTTTTTTTAAATGTCATTTTTTCGAAAAAATGACGTCATAAATCCAGTGAAATTATCCAGTTTAATTAATTTTGTTTAAATAAAAAGGTTTACTGAATAAAAAGTGGGATAAATAGAATAATAGGTTAGTGTTGATTATAGATCAGGTTTATCAAGCTCGGCACAAAAACAAAAAAGCGCTTGCCAAGGCTCGTGCATTTTGATTTCTAAGCCTCGCATGATTAACCTGATCTATAATCAACACTAACCTATTATTCTTTAAATTCTCAAAGAGGGGTGTCGTGATGGTCGTTTCATGCCACTACCAGTTCGTGCCACTGATATTTGTGTAGGAAGGGGCTGGGAGGGATTTGTCGTTTCGTCCCACTGATAATACATAGCCAGAATGGTGTGAATAATACTGTATAGGTGTGAATCATAATGGGGTGTATATTGATGTAGCAAATCACAATAGTGTTACCAATTATAATTATATTTTCTTGTTTATTTTACCTTTTTGTGTGTTTCAGTTATTAATATTCATCTCACTGTGTATATGTATTTATGATATATTAGTTATTGTGACAAAATGTTAAATAAATCTTAAAATGAAATTATATATCTTGTGGCGTGATAATGTTTTATTTTATTTATGTATTCCATAATGATATTGTTAATGTACTATATATAATCTATATGAAAATTTTAAAATAAATCTTAAACTGAAATACATTTTATTAAATTATTATAGATACATTTAACCTGAATAAATAATCTTGAAATTAAACAATGTTGTTTTTACATGGTACAGAAGTGACCATCACAGGTGCAAAAGTTTCCCGTTTTAATTCACAACTATACGATATTATTCACACCTACCCGGCTAGAGTTATGGAGGTTTCGGTAAATAACAAATTCGGTAAATTGATTTTATATGGTGAATGTTGCGGAGGTTTCGGTAAATTGGATCTTTATAGAGGTATAGACAATCCCAGAAATCGATACCTCCCGGATTACCCGCCCCTGAATACTCTCGCGCGCCTCCAAAACGGTACTGAAGAAATAAACATGGACCTATATATATTTGTATAGGTCCCTACGCAAAACAAGGAAGCGAAACGGTGTTATCGAATATATTTGAGGATTTAAAGAGTTTCTGTTATCGATCTGACAACCACATAATAGTTCGTGTTTTTTTTAATATAAATTACGTAATTAGTAGAAACAAGGTTCATCTGCATTCTTTTAAGAGTAATAAAACACAGCATGGACATGGACCTATTTGTGTAGGTCCCTGGCATGAATAAGGTCTTGATTGTCATTTAACATGTTATTTAAAGGTGACGCGTGATATCTTATCTTAATTACGGTATCTACACATGTGCAGACATGTGGTGTCACGGGCAAACCCATAAACGCTTTTAATTCACACTTGGAACATCGCCGCCCATTTAGCGAATTCGTTCGCGCCTTTATGTTTTTTTCAAGAGATGTATGTTGCTGTCATTAATTATCCGTAATTAAAGAAAAATAAATCACTTATTTTGTTCGTGTTTTTGTTTTTCAATCGTA
>VMBQ01002733.1:70681-122463 GCA_007657795.1 Dreissena rostriformis
TTTCTATAAACTGTACATATAGTGCAATTCTTGTGCGGGCTATTTCTCCCCAACTACTGACTGGAATTCAATGAAGCTTTATGGGAAGCTTAACTACCTTGAGGAGATGCGCATGTTATTAGTGGGTTCTGGTTAGATGATTTATTTAGAGAGTTATGGCCCTTTGAAATTTTTAAGTTGCTAAACCATCCATCGTATTATTTTGTCCAAAGTTATGCCCCTCAAGACGTTTCCTTTTATCTGAATATATAGTGCAATATTGTGACAAAAAAAACTTTGTGGAGCATCACCCGTCTCCGACGGTTTCTTGTTTAATAAGTACCGGTACATAAAACTTGTCTGTTTTCCCATACTTAAAATTTCAATATCACATTTTTGGGGCAAAAACATTACTTAAGAGACATTCGGCTCTTACAGTGACAATACTTGTTATTTCATTGTTCTTTCTAGAATGAATTTGAAAGAATGGTGTCAGAGATTCAGCTGCTGAAAACAGAAAATCAAATTCTACGCCAACAGACCAAGAAAGAGGGTCTCACTCCAAGCAGGTGAGTTTAACACAGCACCACATGGTATCTTAGCCAATTAGCAACAGCATTTTAAGCGTCTAAGCTAGTTTAAATTGGCACTTCCACAAATGAATCATATTAAACTTATTTAACAATATTATTTCATCTCATTTGAATGGAACATGATAAGCAGAACAAAACGATTTCATACAATGAACAGTTTTGATGTTCAAGGAAAAATGTGGTCGTATTTGTTATTTTAATTGAATGATAGTACACATAGTTATTCTTGAACAATAGTTGTGGAGAAATAAAAACGATTTTTGGCAAAACCCAAACTGGTATATTGACAGTCTGACTGTGTATGCTTTACCCTTTCCCACTCAAAACCAAAGTGATAATGGCTGTATGCAACCAGCATTAAACCAGAACAGCCTGTGAGTTACTCAAAGGCTGTTCAGATTTTATGCTGTTTGCTGCTCATTAGTATCTTACATTTGGAAATGAAGCCTTTAAAACGGGAATGTAGTAAGAAAGGCCTTTAATTTAATTTGATTTTCTAAGGGACTACAAACGCGTAATGGGTTAAGTTATACCCAATAAATGGAACTATTCCATCCTGTTTGTTCTGATTAGCAGGTCTGGTGATGCTGAATCTAACAAGAGCAAAGATACCAACCATCTTCTGGCCCTCACTAAGAAACTTCAGGATGCCACCAAAGTATATGAGAAAGTCAAGGGAGACCTCACCAGACTAAAACAGGTAGGCAAATATAAAGCTATATTTTAGGGGCATTGTCAAGGCTGTTTTGGCTGATTTTATAGCCATTATAAGGTCATATTCCCAGTTGAAAAACATTTTTTTTCCCCAAATCCAGTCTAAAAATTTCCAATAGATTGTTGATTTTTTAATGTTTAGTAATAGTGATGAATTATCTAGAAATAAAGAGTGTTGAAGTTATAATATCTTTTTACTGATATGTTTTACTGTTTACGTTTGGATTTCTGGGTCCTATGTGAGTTTTATCACCAATAGTTCAAAATGTATAGATCAAACAATTGTTCTTGTTTTTTTCTCAATTAAGAGCAAATTGATGCTAAGATTCCCTTCTTTACTGGTATAGGTGATATTCCCAAAATGAAGAGAACAAGAGATGTGTTTGTCAGAAACACAATGCCCCCTACTGCGCTGCTGCTTTTTTTTTTTTNGGGCATAAAAAGCACTGATTGTGGAAATAAGGCTTATATGCTATATGTAAACATGTGCGTTTATGTCCTCCTGGGTCATCCTTGTGTTACAGCCACTCTGCGGACAGTGGGTTCGTGGTTAGAAGAGACACTGCCTTGAAACATAATACCATAAAAGCAAAAAGTTTAGTCCCAGATCAACATGTAAATTATAATAATAGAGAACATAGGCTGATATGGGATGATCAGTGCTCCAACTAGGCCTAAATGTAAGGGTGCAGAACCCTGCCATCCCAAGGTCCCTTCCTGCCGCCTCTTAACCCCTCCCTGCCATTTTTTGCCCTTATCACATTATTTTATAACACATTTTATTTGAAGTTTCAATAAATTTTCACAGTGAAACTAGTTGTACTAGTTATAGAAACTATGTTTTATCTAAAAATGCATAATTTTGGCTTATTTAAATTCAAAGCCACATTAATAGTCTGAACCAAAATTCTAACCCCAACAAACCAATACCAATGAGTCGTGTATCCGCAGGAGAACACCAACCTTAAGGATGAGAACCTGAGCCTGAATCGAGAGAACCAGCACATAAGACAGGAGCTTGCGGGCCGCTCACCTCAAAGGTACAGGACGGGGTTTCTCCCTAATTTACAGATAATTTTGAGTTACACTGCTTCTTACATTAATATTAGGGAGAGCGTAGCACTGAAACGTGATAACTCTAAGGTTTCAGAGACATTAAGTATTCGAATACCCTCTTTGTAAGCTAAAATAATTATTTTTTATGGCTCTTATTTTTTTCACACCTCGATTTTTCCTATGATTAATGACTCTGAATCCGTTTTTTTAACTGGCATTTTAAGAGAGTTCTAAATGTTTGTGCTTATCCGATGATACGTCACATGCAAACATGTTTGTTATGTAACTAATACTTTACAGAATGGTATTTACAAGCACACACAATCATTTGATATATACCATTTATCAGGTGATGTTATATACAGAATAGATCCGCACATCAATGCAAAAGGTATATTGTACATGTGTCTGAATTTACAAACACTATATTTTAATCTAAATATTTGGACACGAAAAACATTTATTATTTTAGTGTCGGTTACAGTAGGTTAATCCATCCTGTATTAAGATGAAGTGTCATGTTTATTGCGTTTTTTAGGGAATTAGTTCTGTTTTGTTTTTGTTTTATCAATGTGTTAAAGTTCTGATGTGTTCAAACAATAATTATGTCTTTGTGTTAATAAGGGACGGATTTAGTTTGCTAAATATATAGACAAATATATAGACAAATATTTACTCTAATTAACCAGACCTATTTTTGGTTTATGAGATGAAGTTTTTAGACAGCAGCAAACATTCTTTTCAAAACTAAGCGCTTAAAACTGCTTTTTTGCATGTACTTGTTGTATTCCAGATTTGGTCGCATAACAGTCTCAACATTGGAGACCAAGCTAGCGAGTGCAGAAAAGGATGTGACCAGACTGACCAAGGCCCTGGAAAGGTCTGACAAGTATATCGAGGAACTGGAGTCGGAACTGGACGGATATCGCGGCGGGAAACCAGGGGCTTCAAAAAGACCTAGTTCTGCCTCCAAAAGAGAGGATAGTGATAAATACGTGACTAATGGGGATCTTGACAGAAAGTATTATTCAGATTCGAAAGTTCCTTCCACAAAGGACTATGGGATCGGGGCAGACAACCCATCCAGACGACAGTTGTTCTCAGCAGATGACAAGGGCAGTAAACCTTCCTCAGGTGAGAGATCTAAATATAGCTATGAGCGCAATGGTGAATATGGTGATGACATGCATGCAACTAAGTCACAAAGTTCAAAATCTAATGGGATCAACGGAGGGAAAAAGAAAGTGAAATTTGACCTTGACAAAAACACCACTTCAGCCACTTCATTTGACCTTGAGCTGCCTAGTCCTTTAAAAATGTCTGCAAATGCAAGTAGTCTGGCTGCCAGTGGTCGTGTTTCACCAGTGAAGGGAGTTTTGAAGAAGTCGAATGAAACAACCAAAACCTCTTCAGGGGATAAATCTACCGATTACTCGACTGACTTGTCCAAGACATTGGAAGACTCTTTATCTGACAGCTACAATTCCAAGTACAAACCGCTCTCGTCCAAGGATGATGATTTGCTTTACCTGAAGGGAAGAGAGAAGTCTAAAGAATTTGAAGGTGATTTGAACAATAATCCAAGGAGTAGAAAGTACAGTGCTGATGACAGTTTTCTCAGTGAGCCAAGTGACTTAGAGTTGAAGCGTGCGCGGGAAAAAGATTATAGTTTAAAACCATCAAGTGGTGAACAGAAAACTAGCGTTAGAGAGAGGGGTTATCAGTCAAAAGGATCCCAAGGCTTGTATGATGAGCTTAATAGACATGATTTAGATGACACTCAGTATATCGAGAGCGAACTGGACGAATTAAATATTTCACTTACACCAGAATTCACAGACTGCATGAAAATTCTAAATCGTGCTGAAAAGAATGTCCACACACGTGCGTACTCCCCAGATGACCTTACCAGGCCTCGATCCACTGACCCTGATATGGACACTGCCTTTAGGGCATCAACTGGCAGTATTGGCTTTAAGTCAAGCTCTTCTGGAACAACCAGTGGGAATTTTATGTTGACAGATTACAAAACTGATACGAACTCTAACAAATTTGCCTCATCTCTGGATTCCTATTCCAGAGGCAGACACATGCGGTCGGGGTCTCTTGACAACTTGCTTATTGATCTTCCCAGTGAAAAGGAGCCCTATAGACCCAGCAGTGCAATGTCGGCCACATCTAGCATGTACCCACCTACTAGCACGAGCAAATATTCCACTGGGTTAACCACGGGACGTACAACGCTTACAAGAACACCTTCCCTGGATAACTTGCTGCTAGCTAGGCAGTCGTCTGGTCATTTTAATAAGTATACCTCAGTTGACGGCAATGCTGCTACTTCAGGATTCCTTGGTCAGCGGATCTACCGTGGTGAGACAGACTCTTTAGATGTGAAGTCTTCAATCACTGGGGCCGGCTCTTCCTCTGCACTGCAGCTTATGAGTGCAAAACACGAGCTTCTCAGCACGCAAAACACAAACATTGATAAGTTTTCAGGCACCATACTGGGTGAAGGTCAAGTACGCTATTCTTCAGGCGATGCAGGTTCAGGTGTAGGTGTCAGGTCCCTGCCAGCATCTGATGCGAACAGAAGGTTGCCTCCATCAGGCAGGTCGACTCCCACTCTCTCCAGCACGGGTGTGGATTATGATAGACTCTCCACTGGCTCTGGTAGAATCACACCATCAATTCCCACCCACTCAGAGTATATGTCACTTTCGAGGCACAATCCTGAGACGTACACTAGCTCTGGCCGTTCCACAAGTTCATTGAGCTCTCTCACAGACTTCAGCACCAAACTTAGCACAGAAACGTCGGAGTTTAGACCCTCCGGATATTCCTCGTTGCCATCCAATTCGTCACTTAAGCCCATTGGTAGTCGGTCTGATGCATATTCATCTTCTGCTTCTTACTCCGGCCTTACTAACCTGTCTACTAATGCTAACACAGGTAGTGGTTATCACAACTTGCCCACATACACCAGTGCACTGTCTACCAGTAGCATAGTCACCACGACTATGAGTAGTAACTATAACGCTAACTCGGACACCAAGTATGCCAGTGTTGGAAGTAGAGCTAGCGATTTCAGTTCTGATAAAACTGATTCTTACACAAACTTCAGATCAAAACCTCTGTTCACAGAAAACAATTATAAAGATGGTAGTGATCTTACAAACTTTTCTTCTAAAGCTTCAGCTAGTACATTTGCTTCATCAGTCCCCTCCATTTCAGCCAACGCGTTCTCCACTGCAGGAATGTCATCATTTGCAGGCGCATCTTCCTACCTCCCATCCTCCGCCTCATCATCATCTTATCTCCCCGGATCATCCTACGCCTCGACCCACAGCATGGCTCCATCTCATTCCACATCGTCCTACTCAGCCGGTCTTCCCGCTAGCACATACCTGTCCAAACCGCTTGACCCAATAGCCGAGTCCGGCCATTATAGCTACGTGTCAAATATTTCCGGAGAGGTATCATCAAAGAATGACACCTTGGGTCTGCCGGAACCGAAGAAAAGACTGTTTGATAACTCAGACGATCTTGAGATGTCGATGAGCCCCATTAAAGCTAACAGAAGATACTAGTCTAACCCTTTGCATGCTGGGTAATTTGTCGTCTGCTAAAATGTCGTCTGCTGAATTTCTAAAATCAGCATTTTCTTCGATTTTTTTCAAAGAATACTATCAGAATAGCAAACAGTTTGGATCCTGATGAGACGCCACGTTCTGTGGCGTCTCATCTGGATCGAAACTGTTTGCAAAGGCCTTCAAAATCCGGTTCCAGCACTCAAAGGGCTAATGTGTATGGCTTTTCATTTTTTACAAATAACATGCTTACAGTAAATTAACAATTGCTTGCTGTTTGTTTGTTTTACTTTTAGACTTAATGTAGTAACTACAGAAATTCAAATAACAGGTTGTTTTCATAGATGTTTAATGTCTTTTGTGCGGAATTGTTTGAGACTAACGTTTACTAGATGCCAGCGATTTTGACCACGAATTTTCTTATGCAAGGCAAACAGTTGGCATGTCATTTTTATTAAGACAGAAACTTTGTAGAAGGTTGTATTAGTTTTCCTGCATTTATTAGTCCATCAAACCATGCAATGTACATGTAAATAGTTAGTTTTTTTGTTTCTTGTATTTGGACTCGTTTTTATATGTTGTATCATTTATTTATTATTCCATTTGAATTTTGCATTTATTTATTTTCTCATAAAGTTTCTTCTTTTAATATATTGTTGTATATTGCTAGTTGTAATTAGGAGCCCTACGGATTTAGCTAAAGCAGAATGGCAGGCGGGGGCCCCCCTTCCATTTTATGCTCCAACCTTTTAAAATATGTGGCTGCCCTTCCATTTTTATGCCCCACTCTTTTAAATTATTCATATGACCCATTCTTTTTTGTGCCTCTTTCATTTGTCAGTGTCTTTGTAAATACAGACAAACCCAACATGTTTTTATTGGCTATTGATGATTTTATAGAGTGATATACAGTATTACTTGATATTAAAAACAAATTATTTCTAATAAGAAACATACCTCATTGAGTATATGCTGAATTGATGCTTAAATATAAAAACTTAATTGGAAATAGCACAATAATTCACTTACAATGTACAGAGTTTACCATTGGACATTTTTGTAGCCGAGCCCCTTTTCAGGCTCCCCTGCCATTACTCTTTCTAAATGAATGTAATGGTTGCAAAATCATGTTAACATGCGGTCGCCATCAATACTGCACATTTTCCAACTATTCATAGCAGGAATTACTGTATTATATATTGTCACATTCATGTTCGTCTAAGTTATAGCTCGACTTTTCACCAACAAGTCTGACCTATATTACTCACCCAAATGTCTGCCTCTGATTATTGTAACCGTTACTACCAGGTTCTCATCCAAATGTCTGCCTCTGATTATTGTAACCGTGCATATACTACCGGGTTCTCACCCAAATGTCTGCCTCTGATTATTGTAACCGGTCATATACTACCGGGTTCTCACCCAAATGTCTGCCTCTGATTATTGTAACCGTTACTACCAGGTTCTCACCCAAATGTCTGCCTCTGATTATTGTAACCGTGCATATACTACCGGGTTCTCATCCAAATGTCTGCCTCTGATTATTGTAACCGGGCATATACCACCGGGTTCTCACCCAAATGTCTGCCTCTGATTATTGTAACCGTGCATATACTACCGGGTTCTCACCCAAATGTCTGCCTCTGATTATTGTAACCGTGCATATACTACCGGGTTCTCACCCAAATGTCTGCCTCTGATTATTGTAACCGTGCATATACTACCGGGTTCTCACCCAAATGTCTGCCTCTGATTATTGTAACCATGCATATACTACCGGGTTCTCACCCAAATGTCTGCCTCTGATTATTGTAACCATGCATATACTACCGGGTTCTCACCCAAATGTCTGCCTCTGATTATTGTAACCATGCATATACTACCGGGTTCTCACCCAAATGTCTGCCTCTGATTATTGTAACCATGCATATACTACCGGGTTCTCACCCAAATGTCTGCCTCTGATTATTGTAACCATGCATATACTACCGGGTTCTCACCCAAATGTCTGCCTCTGATTATTGTAACCATGCATATACTACCGGGTTCTCACCCAAATGTCTGCCTCTGATTATTGTAACCATGCATATACTACCGGGTTCTCACCCAAATGTCTGCCTCTGATTATTGTAACCATGCATATACTACCGGGTTCTCACCCAAATGTCTGCCTCTGATTATTGTAACCATGCATATACTACCGGGTTCTCACCCAAATGTCTGCCTCTGATTATTGTAACCATGCATATACTACCGGGTTCTCACCCAAATGTCTGCCTCTGATTATTGTAACCATGCATATACTACCGGGTTCTCACCCAAATGTCTGCCTCTGATTATTGTAACCATGCATATACTACCGGGTTCTCACCCAAATGTCTGCCTCTGATTATTGTAACCATGCATATACTACCGGGTTCTCACCCAAATGTCTGCCTCTGATTATTGTAACCATGCATATACTACCGGGTTCTCACCCAAATGTCTGCCTCTGATTATTGTAACCATGCATATACTACCGGGTTCTCACCCAAATGTCTGCCTCTGATTATTGTAACCATGCATATACTACCGGGTTCTCACCCAAATGTCTGCCTCTGATTATTGTAACCATGCATATACTACCGGGTTCTCACCCAAATGTCTGCCTCTGATTATTGTAACCATGCATATACTACCGGGTTCTCACCCAAATGTCTGCCTCTGATTATTGTAACCATGCATATACTACCGGGTTCTCACCCAAATGTCTGCCTCTGATTATTGTAACCATGCATATACTACCGGGTTCTCACCCAAATGTCTGCCTCTGATTATTGTAACCATGCATATACTACCGGGTTCTCACCCAAATGTCTGCCTCTGATTATTGTAACCATGCATATACTACCGGGTTCTCACCCAAATGTCTGCCTCTGATTATTGTAACCATGCATATACTACCGGGTTCTCACCCAAATGTCTGCCTCTGATTATTGTAACCATGCATATACTACCGGGTTCTCACCCAAATGTCTGCCTCTGATTATTGTAACCATGCATATACTACCGGGTTCTCACCCAAATGTCTGCCTCTGATTATTGTAACCATGCATATACTACCGGGTTCTCACCCAAATGTCTGCCTCTGATTATTGTAACCATGCATATACTACCGGGTTCTCACCCAAATGTCTGCCTCTGATTATTGTAACCATGCATATACTACCGGGTTCTCACCCAAATGTCTGCCTCTGATTATTGTAACCATGCATATACTACCGGGTTCTCACCCAAATGTCTGCCTCTGATTATTGTAACCATGCATATACTACCGGGTTCTCACCCAAATGTCTGCCTCTGATTATTGTAACCATGCATATACTACCGGGTTCTCACCCAAATGTCTGCCTCTGATTATTGTAACCATGCATATACTACCGGGTTCTCACCCAAATGTCTGCCTCTGATTATTGTAACCATGCATATACTACCGGGTTCTCACCCAAATGTCTGCCTCTGATTATTGTAACCATGCATATACTACCGGGTTCTCACCCAAATGTCTGCCTCTGATTATTGTAACCATGCATATACTACCGGGTTCTCACCCAAATGTCTGCCTCTGATTATTGTAACCATGCATATACTACCGGGTTCTCACCCAAATGTCTGCCTCTGATTATTGTAACCATGCATATACTACCGGGTTCTCACCCAAATGTCTGCCTCTGATTATTGTAACCATGCATATACTACCGGGTTCTCACCCAAATGTCTGCCTCTGATTATTGTAACCATGCATATACTACCGGGTTCTCACCCAAATGTCTGCCTCTGATTATTGTAACCATGCATATACTACCGGGTTCTCACCCAAATGTCTGCCTCTGATTATTGTAACCATGCATATACTACCGGGTTCTCACCCAAATGTCTGCCTCTGATTATTGTAACCATGCATATACTACCGGGTTCTCACCCAAATGTCTGCCTCTGATTATTGTAACCATGCATATACTACCGGGTTCTCACCCAAATGTCTGCCTCTGATTATTGTAACCATGCATATACTACCGGGTTCTCACCCAAATGTCTGCCTCTGATTATTGTAACCATGCATATACTACCGGGTTCTCACCCAAATGTCTGCCTCTGATTATTGTAACCATGCATATACTACCGGGTTCTCACCCAAATGTCTGCCTCTGATTATTGTAACCATGCATATACTACCGGGTTCTCACCCAAATGTCTGCCTCTGATTATTGTAACCATGCATATACTACCGGGTTCTCACCCAAATGTCTGCCTCTGATTATTGTAACCATGCATATACTACCGGGTTCTCACCCAAATGTCTGCCTCTGATTATTGTAACCATGCATATACTACCGGGTTCTCACCCAAATGTCTGCCTCTGATTATTGTAACCATGCATATACTACCGGGTTCTCACCCAAATGTCTGCCTCTGATTATTGTAACCATGCATATACTACCGGGTTCTCACCCAAATGTCTGCCTCTGATTATTGTAACCATGCATATACTACCGGGTTCTCACCCAAATGTCTGCCTCTGATTATTGTAACCATGCATATACTACCGGGTTCTCACCCAAATGTCTGCCTCTGATTATTGTAACCATGCATATACTACCGGGTTCTCACCCAAATGTCTGCCTCTGATTATTGTAACCATGCATATACTACCGGGTTCTCACCCAAATGTCTGCCTCTGATTATTGTAACCATGCATATACTACCGGGTTCTCACCCAAATGTCTGCCTCTGATTATTGTAACCATGCATATACTACCGGGTTCTCACCCAAATGTCTGCCTCTGATTATTGTAACCATGCATATACTACCGGGTTCTCACCCAAATGTCTGCCTCTGATTATTGTAACCATGCATATACTACCGGGTTCTCACCCAAATGTCTGCCTCTGATTATTGTAACCATGCATATACTACCGGGTTCTCACCCAAATGTCTGCCTCTGATTATTGTAACCATGCATATACTACCGGGTTCTCACCCAAATGTCTGCCTCTGATTATTGTAACCATGCATATACTACCGGGTTCTCACCCAAATGTCTGCCTCTGATTATTGTAACCATGCATATACTACCGGGTTCTCACCCAAATGTCTGCCTCTGATTATTGTAACCATGCATATACTACCGGGTTCTCACCCAAATGTCTGCCTCTGATTATTGTAACCATGCATATACTACCGGGTTCTCACCCAAATGTCTGCCTCTGATTATTGTAACCATGCATATACTACCGGGTTCTCACCCAAATGTCTGCCTCTGATTATTGTAACCATGCATATACTACCNCAGTGGGACGGATGGGTCAGAGGGTACGTCGTTCAGTGGGACGGATGGGTCAGAGGGTACGTCGTACAGTGGGACGGATGGGTCAGAGGGTACGTCGTACAGTGGGATGGATGGGTCAGAGGGTACGTCGTACAGTGGGATGGATGGGTCAGAGGGTACGTCGTACAGTGGGAAGGATTGGTCAGAGGGTACGTCGTTAAGTGGGACGGATGGGTCAGATGGTACGTCGTTCAGTGGGGCGGATGGGTCAGAGGGTTCATCGTTCAGTGGAACGGATGGGTCAGAGGGTACGTCGTACAGTGGGACGGATGGGTCAGAGGGTACGTCGTACAGTGGGATGGATGGGTCAGAGGTGCGTCGAACAAGGACTATGGGTCAGTGCTGTGACGACGGCGCCATGTCCATCCGTATAGTGGAGGGCTCAAAAGGTACGTCGTGCATGGATCGGCGTCGTGCCCAGCGGTATAGTCGAGTGGAAGGGTCAGATGGCACGTCGAACAAGAGCAAGGGGTCAGCATCGTGGAGACGGCGCGATGTCCAGTGGAAGATTGTTTGTCGTACAAAGATCATGGATCGGCGTCGTGGATAGTGGGCGATATCCAGCTGAACAGTGGGGTCAGAGGGTAATTCGTACAAAGAAGGTTCAGCGTAGTGAACAATGTCCGGCGCTATAGTTGGATGGAGGACTTAGTTGGACTAAGGGTCAACGTAGTGGAGACGGCCCGATGTCCAGCGGTATAGTCCGGTGGATGTTTCAGAAGGTACTTTGACATGAGGATAGGGTTCGGCGTAGTGAAGACGACGTGATGTCAAGAGGTACAATAGGGTTCAGAAGGTACGACGTGCATAGAATAACGGTCAGCGTCGTGGAGCCGGTGTGATATCCAGGGGTATAGTGTGATAGAGCGGTCAAAAGGCACGCCGTAAATGGACTTGAGGTCCCTTTTTTACCAGTCTCAGTGTGTACTGGAAGAAGTTTCATGTACAATGCTGACGTAAGTAAGTTTCGAGTGTTCTAGTCGTCTTGTATTTTGAGGATGCAATGCAAGTACTGACGACATAAATACAAATACAAATACATGTCACTTTTAAAGCGCAAAAATTATTATAAAAATATTCTATTGCGCTTCAAAAACACTGCACATTGGTTATCCGTGGAAAAGATTGAACAAATGAGTTTTAAGTCTTGATCTAAAACAGCCCTCATTTTCAATGATTTTTAAGTGGCTTGGTAGAATGTTCCACCACTTCGGGCCAACAACACCTAAAGATATATCCGCCATCTTAGTTCGCCTCCTGGGAATAACAAGATTACAGTCACTCTGTGATCGAAGTCTATATTGACTACTTGCTGGGACAAACAGTTCTTGCAAGTAACCAGGAGCATAACCATTGACAACACGAAAGACCATAACCCGGACTTTGTACATGATTCTAGCTTTTACTGGTAGCCAGTGGAGTTGTTTCAAGAATTCAGCACTTGGTTGATCAAATGAAGAATTCAGGACCACTCTTGCGGCATGATTTTAAGTCCGCTGAAGCTTTTGAATGTGGTAAGCGGGTAGTTCGGTGAATAAACCATTGCAAAAATCAATATGGGAATGTACAAGACCATGCACAAACACCTCCGCTGACTTCTGCGTCAAATGTCTGCGTACGGCTTTTAAATTAAATTAACATGTTCTATGCACTTATACCAATTTCACATTCGACTTTCACTTAATATTATTACATTTTTTCCTGTTTGAAAATGACATCGTTTATCATGATTAATCTATAAACATCCAAATTATTAACTATTAAACTCAGTGAGTTTCGTGAGCTGAGTAGACTTCCACATGACCACTGCTACGTGTACCTTCAGTGCCCGGGGAGATGAGCCAGGAGGAGTTCTTCCGGTTCGTGGAGCGGCGTGTGCCGCTGAAGACCCCCGGCCAGATCGACCAGGAGCTAATGGAGGCTTTCGAGAAGTTCGATGACGACGGAGACTTCACCATCAGCAAGGAGGAGTTCAGGAAGGTGGGCTGTGAAAAGTGGGTATAATGCATGTGCGTTAAGTGTCGTCCCAGATTAGCCTGTGCAGTCCGCACAGGCTAATCAGGGACGACACTTTCCGCTGTTATTTTATTTTTCGTTTAAAGGAAGACTGTTCTTGACGAAAATCCAGTTTATGCGAAAAGTGTCGTCCCTTATTAGCCAGTGCGTACTACACAGGCTAATCTGGGACGACACTTTACGCATATGCATTAAACCCCCTTTTCACAGAGCGCGGCCCAAATTGACAAGAAAAATCAATTTGGCATTTCTTTAATAGTCAAGCCTTCTTTCCACAGAAATTTCATTAACGAATTTAAATCAATGTTCATGTGTTTTGCTTTGAAATTGTATTGTATGTATAAATGTGTTAATATTTAAATGCACCTGACACGAAGGCAATGAAAAAGTTTTACACGGATAAAAATACATAATAATATATAATTATCTATTGACTCTATGGACCCTACGCGTATCGGGATTAGGACATTAGTGATTGTTGGATAACGAAGTAATCGAAAGGCCAATGCTTCATTATGACACATACTTCAGCCATGAGAGTCGAAAGAATGTCATGACTCGGTGGTCTGACACGCGAAATCTCAACGAAAACGAATACACAAAATTCGCATTTGAATGTATGTACATATATTACGTGGATGTTTTACACAATCTCAGTCAATAGATTTGACTTATTCCAGTCAAAGCTCATTAATATCTCCCACTATTACAGGTGATGACCCGGCTGGGTAACGAGCCCCTAACCGATCAAGACGCGGACGCACTACTGACCAGTCTGGGCGCACTTGAGACGGAGGGGAAGCTCAATGTCGCAGGTACGGGGGCCCGGTCGATCTGGCATCTTATGAGAAGCTTAAATTAAGACTGAAATTTTACCATTTACTTCAAAACAACACAATATACGTTATTTCTAGAAAATGAATTACATGCACATGTACATGTACTTAAATGAGTATACATGCATGTACATGTATGATCCACGTAAGATATTTACTTATTTTCTGAATCGATACGTACATTTCTGTGTTGGCGTACACTGCCGTTGTTGGTTATCGAACGACAAGTTTAACAGACATTTCTTCGTTGTTTCAGAGCTTGCAAAGTTGTTCATGGGATGACCGCCAAAGAGACAACAATACAATTATTGTAAATTTCTATATAATTTTGAAAATATACTTTTATTATTTACATGAAGTTTTATATTTATTGCTGAAACCATCTCGACATTATTTACCAAATTCAGCAATGCTATATATCATGATTTTAAGTTTGCTAAGTGCATGTCGCATACGATTTAACAATGATGGCACTAGTTAATATGGTACCAAAGACAGATGTACATCAGCGCGAGAATCGAACGATAATTAAACAATAACATACGGAAGAGCTGGGCCGGACGTATATTATCGGCCCGCTGCCGATATAACGTTCCGAGGGCCAGTATGCGGCTAGGGCCGATTATAGTAGACGTCCGGCACAGCTCTCCCGTATTTTGTCGTTTATAATACATACCATCCTATGTTGTTTCTTCACTAACATTTATTACCAAACCAGCTTTCCGCAATTTTTATTTTCACTTACTGAATTCGCAATTTATGGCGTTTCTCGTGTGACATAATTTTTGTTATGAACAACGCAAGCATGAGCTAGACCCACTGGATTTTGGGACAACAATTCTGACGCGTTGTTTTTAACAGTAAAATATTAAAAACAGGTTATAAAAAAAAGCAGCGAGCGAATCTACAACATATTGTGGATTTGGTGTTTGTCGTGCATAATTCGAAACTTAAGTAGAATTCGATTTCGTAAATCGAGTTTTTTGTCAGAATGATAAGCATTAGATAAACGTGTTAAAAAAATACTGTGGTTTCAATTAAAGTCAGATTAATGGATGGAGGAAAAGAAAATGGAAGTGCATATCGTTGTATAGTAGGGTAAAAAATATGTAAGTATATAAGTATGAAAAAATACCACCCAACTCCCCAAAAATTGCTACTAAAGGTATTTCCTGGTAGGGTAGAATGTCCTTTATAACATATCAAAAGTTTACCAAAATTAGACCACCCGAAAGTTCTTTTTTTCAAGATGGCGTCCAAGATGGCCGCCAAAACATATTAATGATGATAACTATGTGACTATCCACTCAAATTTCATTAGTTTGGTGTCTATACATAGGTTTCCGGGGGCAAAGAACATAAAGATAATAACAAATTATGTTATTATATTACGTAACAGAGAAATCCAACATCACGTCCAAATGACCGCTAGCACAATGAACGCAAGTTCATAACTATTGACATAAACGTGTTATTCTTTTTTCGTAATTAAATAAAAAGAGTTAACTATTACGTCTTTGAGAGAAATAATGCGAGGGTACCTTTGCAATCCAGATTCGGAACCATATGACAATTACAGTTTGAAAAAAAAAGTATCTTAAAACACGCTTTAATGACACTATTCATTTTTTCGAAGGAGGAGGTTTGGACGATATTGTTACGATGGGAGAACAAACATCGCAAATATTGAGATCATATTACAAGCACAAGTGTGATGAATAAGATGAAGAGTCCCCAAAACGCTATCGTTGAAACTGCTTCTAGATTAATCAAACGTGATATCAAGTCCGAGATTATTACCTTGACGAAGCGGTATCCTAGTAGTGAGGATTTAAAGCTTGAGTCAGCTCTAGCATTCCTTCCGACTAGTCTGCGGACACTACTTGAGACAATAATCCATGGAAAAGACACAAGACGCAGGGTTGCGACAGTTATTCATGCTATTATTCAAGCAGTTCGTCCACGAGCTGTCATTGCACCACTACAAGTTGGACCTGATGTACACATCATCATCTGTATCGTTCAATGTTCATTGTCGATACTCTTCACGAAAAGGGATTTTGTTGTTCATTTACAGAAGTTATGAGATTTGAAAAAAATGCAGCGGAATTTGTGGAACCTAATGTCCTGGGTAGTGATATAGATTTGTTGGAGATGTCTGTTCTCTTTGCCGCCGATAATGTAGACCACAATATTATCACCATTGATGGCAAATGCACTTATCATGGGATGGGTGTCATTGCACCTATTACGCCGGGAATACCGACGAACTTTCTGATTCCGCGAAAACAGACCTCAGAGCTTAACTCAGAAATAAGACGAACATTTCTATCTTGCAGTACCGGTTAGTAATGCATGCTTGCATGAAGTAGTATTCGAGGACCTGCAACGATTTCTTGATTATACAAAGAGGATCCATATCATGTGGGAAGTCTCCTTCAGCTTCAGACAGGCAACACCGAATTGTCAGGGAATGATGCATATTTTGCATCAGGGAAGCCAACACACTGGGCAGTAGTCAATATGTACTCTGGGGACAAATCGTTCATTCTGTCAACATGAGATTTTGTTTGCAATTTTGCCATGAAGCACAACCTTCCCACCATTGTAACGTTTGACCAACCCTTGTATTAGAAGGCTGCCGAAATCATCATTGATGCGCCACAAAGTAGTTGCCTGAAAAACATTGTTCTGATGTTGAGTTGTTTTCATACACTTATGAACTTGGGGGCCATATGATCTCTCATGGAAGGAACCGGTTTCAAAAACATACCAGAGACTGTCTATGGAGAAAATGCAATTGTGCGCATTATGACAGGGAAAGCTGTTCAGAGGGCTTTGCGGGGCCATTTTCTTGTTGATAAATGCCTACACAGCCAGCTCATAGCCGAAATGACCCAGGAAGATCCCGATATTCAGATACTGCTGGATCTGACGGAGGAGTTGTACTCTTCCCTTCTTAGGGGCGAGACGCTAGCAGATGCTTCATGTTTTGAGATTTTTGACAGAAAAGAAAAACATGAACTTGACCAGACATCAAAGACAAGCAAATTATGGGTGAATTATCAGCTTATTGTTAGCATGGCAAGGATGTTGATCAAGGCGGATCGTACTGGGTGTAGAGTGATGCATTTGCAGGCAGTGTCCGATTGTCTATCCATATTTGCTGCAGCATGGCACTTCAATTACCTGCGATCTGCTTATTACTATCTTATGCAAATGAGCAGCGTAGAGGGAAACGCACCCAGATGTTTATAGAAAGCTCGTTGATGGTTTTCACGTTGTTCGTAGAAGCAGTCAGTGCTGGGATGGGCTTAGCAGTGATCTTGTTATTGTGCAAACATTGATGAGGTCTCTTAAGAGCACATGTGGTCTAACTGCAGTTAGATGAACGAGGAAATGCAAAAAACCTTTGGGTCCTTTCTGCACCTGTAACATCCGAGTACATCAGTGCGATGCAGGATTTCACAGATCTGGCCTTTTCAACATGTCCACAACACAAAGACTCAATTGCGACCCGCATCAAAAGAGATGCTTCTGATCTTTAGAAAATGCAGCTAAGATTAAAACCTGCTCACCCTACACAGCTGATCCTATTCTGAGAAACATTGTCAATGGGATAGTGGCTGGGTCAGATGTAAATGGTCATGCATTTCAGGAGGTTTGGAACACGATCATAAGAGATATCACAGGAAAGTCGGCGTTTGCTTATTAATTCAAGCGAAAAGATAGAGCCAAAACTCTGGGGAATAGCTCCGCAGTTAAGATTGTTTCTGACCGTGCTATTGATCCTGCCCTTCTGTTCCAGCGTTTCCTGGTAGTGTCAAAATCGAGAGATCTTTCTCTTGAAGATGTATTGTGGTATGAAGTGAGCACCCATCGGCCTGCCTTCTTTGAAGCCAAGAACATACTTCGTAAAGCAGACAAGCCTCAGATCATTCAGGCAATTAGAGATCATGCTGGAAACTCGCCAAGTGAGGCTGTGATAAACTGTATTCCTGAAACAGAGTGTTACGTGCTTGATGGTGGCTCTTTGTTTCATCGTTAACCATGGGAAAAGGGCGACACAAATAACGCAATAGCCGAGTCTTATGCAGATTTCACTGTAAGGCATTACAGACAAGCGACAGTGGTGTTCGATGGTTACGAAGACAGTCCTTCCATCAAAGACAACACACACTAGAGACGAGGTAAAACGTGAACCCTATTGTGAGTTTTACCAAAGAAACGGAGTACTCATGCAAAAAGGAGAACTTTTTGTATCGTGACAAAAACAGGGCAGGCATGATTGCTCTCATCTCACAGCTCTGATTAAAAAGGAATGTAATATGGTTGTGTCACCAGGGGATGCAGACGTTGATATTGTAAAAGCAACAGTGGAACGATCCCGTCATAACACCACAACGTTAATTGGCGAGGATACTGATTTGCTGATCTTGCTCCTGCATTACTCCAAAAGGGACAATAAGACAATCAACTTCCGCTCTGATGTATACAAACAGTCAAAGGAACACAAAGTGTATACTATTAACCTTTTGAAAGATTTTTTAGAAGACGAAGTGTGCAATGAGTTGCTCTTTGTTCATGCTTACTCAGGCTGGAAATCAACTTCAAGGATTTTCGGCATCATTAAAAAGTCAGTCTTTCGGAAATTAATAAAACCTGTTCCTATCATGGAGTCATGTGCTAGTTCATTCCTCCTTCCAAGCAAGTCTCAAGAGGAAATATCAAATCTTGACAAATTCGTGATGGTGGATCTGTTTGGTGGCAAGTCCAATGATTCCTTAGAAACACTGTCGAAACATTCGTTACTCCTGAGCAACTTCCCCCAACATCACATGCAACAGTAATTCATAGCCAACGCGTATACTATCAAATCATGGTATGGAAGGGGATGGCAAATACTATGAAAGCCACTGAATGGAGATGGAAACAGGAAAACGATCAATAAATTCCAATCATGACCCAAAACAATGTTGCATCTGAAGAACTATTGAACTCATCTGAAGAACTCATCCATTGTAACTGTTCTGTAGGATGTAAATCCTCTCGATGCAGCTGCAGACACTATGGACTCCCCTGCACTGTTGTGTGTGGCCCTTGCCAAACTGACAACTGTGACAATCCAAACAATTCACAAGAGGCCTGTGCTGAGGACGAAGAGGACGAAACAGTTAAACGCTCTGAGACAAATGTTATGGACAAAGGTGATTGTGTTTCAGGTGATAGTGGACAGCTGAATGTCATAAATTGGATTTCATGCTTATTCAACTGCTTAGTGATATCAACAATTCAACCAAAGTGTTCCTTGTCTCAAAAACTATGGCGTTTGACATAACAATCATCATCTTTGAGTCAAACGTTATGGACTTGTGTTCCATCTTAATGTTGCGGTGGCTATTTTTGGACGTCATGTTGGATTTCTATGTAATATAATGAATAAAAACTATGTCTGATGATCTTAACGTGTTCTTTGACCCCCACAACCTATGTGGAGACTTCATAATCTTCAAATTTGAGTGGAAACTTACATAGTTATGATCATAATTAGGTTTTGGCGGCCATCTTGGCGGCCATCTTGAAAAAAAACTTCTTTCCGGAGATTGGACTTTGGTAAACTTTTGATATGTTATAAAGTACCTTCTTCCATACCAGGATCAGTTAAAATACCTTTTGTAGCATTTTTTGGGGGTTCAAAGTGTTTATTGACCCTACAAGTATTTTATGACTTTATAATCAGTACAAATTGCATGATAATCTCAAATTTGAGCGGGGCTAAACAGTCACCTTATAACGCTGTCCTTGGACGTAAACTATCAGACAGCTGGTGTTATTGGATCGTTGTCGTGGAAGTTGCATATTGGTCCGGCGGAAACGAATACAGACCCGATCGGAATCATTCTTCTATACATTCTATAATTATCGTTCGCATATGAATCGTCATGAAATGAATCGTAAGCATATGTATTATTGCAGGATAATATACGGGCAAACATATTGTAAGAATTGTGACAAAAAGTATGCCCCCACGCTTTCGGAGTGCATCAACACAAAATTCTGTGTATAAGGTCGTCTCGATCATTTACGTAATGAATAACGTAATTTATCGACCTTGACCGTACGATTTACGATTGATCTTCTGGATCGGCAACTCTGTATAGGCGTAAAAGCAAGACCGAGAGCCCAACCGAATAATCTTCAGTGAAAGACGCGATATTTGATAGCGTTGTAGAGTATCGTTCACAGGTTCTGCTTATAAACAGAATACTCGAAGTCGGCTATTATGGTATGTTTATTTTTATTTTTATTTGAATATTGTAGTTTGCTTGCTGAAGTTTTGGAAGCAATAAAACTCATAATAAACAAATAAGCTATATTTACCTGCGGTAGTTATAATAATGTAAGCAAAACATGAAAAATTAAATACACATATATTCTTATATATTAAATATACTCCAGGCTAAACGTTAATGTGCAGTGATAACGTATATTTCAGCTGACGGACGAACAAAAGAAATGTAAGTAAAACAATTATTGACTTTTATTAACAGAACAGATCAGAACATATAGATTATTTGCGACTAAAGCATATACAGCTCATCGTCAAAAACAATAAATAAATCATAAATACACGTGCGTCAAAATAACAACAGCTTTTGTATGTATTTTTACAAAAACAGTATTTTTGTAAGAATTTTATATTTAAGAGAAGGCTCTTTTTTTTTACTAAGTTAAGTGAATGTTTTGAACTTCGTTCTTGATTGAGAAAAAATATGCAGTTAGAAAGTATATACAAAATTTAAATTCTGTGGAAAAAAGATATTCTCTCATTAGACTATATATTTTCGGCTCTTAGTTTATTGATAGTCTATAAAGTCTCATTAACACCGGCCCAGACAAGATCCGGACTGGGCATAATACAAATAAAGTTTATTTTGGGTCACCTTTAGAGAGCTTTCCAGAGGATAAGCAAGGACGGTGTGTGGAAAATTTCGATCTTTTGATCAAACATTTAATCGCGAACCCCCGCTGTGTGAAAAGGGGGTTTTGATGCATGTACGTAAAGTGTCGTCCCAAGTTAGCCCGTGTAGTCCGCACATGCTAATCAGGGAAGACACTTTTCGTTTTTTTTGTATTTTTCGTTTAAAGGAAAATCCATTTAATGCGGAAAGTGTCGTCTATGATTACCGGTAGCCTGTGCAGACTGCACAGGCTAATCTGGGACGACTCTTTACGCACATGCATTAGACCCACTTTTCACAGAGCGAGGCTCATATGTATGTATGCATGTCTTGCAGACGCGACCAGCGCCTTCGAAAGCCTCGTTGAGAAGCGCGTTGGTTTGCTGCCTAGCAACAAGGAGACGCTGACCTCCGCGGTGCGTCTCGCAGGCCTCAACCCGACTGACCATGAGATGGATCAGCTCATGACTGTATCAGGTATGATGAATCCATTTCAACGCCGTTTATAAAGAAAACGTCAAATTATGTGAAGATTTTTCGAATAACGTACTAGGCAGCTTGGTTTTGACTTGGAGAGTTGGAATACTTTGTTTACTAAAATAAAGGCTTTGAAAGCAAAACTTAAATTCAATTGAGTCAGAAATAGACTTATTGGGGAATTTAGCAAATAACCCTATTTTATGTATCAATGTCAAAATATCAAATGAGCTGCTACCCCAATATGTTATATTACATGTAGATACATATTCGCTGTAAAGTTAATACCGAGTCGGAATATGACAGCTGTATTCAGTAGATAGAGCGCGTGACTGCAAATCCGAGGATTGCGGTTTCGATCCCCGGACCTGCCACATAACTTGTGTGGTGATTGGTCATGAAATCTTTTCTACGGCGATTTCCCCCCTATCTCTGATTTAAGGGCAGTTTTCAATTACTGGCATACGTGTGTGCACTAAGCACTAGTAAACCAGTTAACCAAGGAAACGTGTGAGTTGGTTTACTGTTATATGACTGACATAATATTGAAAACGGCGAAAAGCCCATCAAAACAAACACACAAATAACAGTTCTCGTCTTCATTATAATAATTAAAAAAAATCACAATAGTAGCCCTAGTTCATTACGTATATTTCCTTACTCCGCGGCTGTTTTCCCTCCCCGCAGACCTTGGCGATGCCGGTCTAACCAAGGACGAGTTTATGTCGCTCATGGCGCGCCTCGAGTGGCGCAGTCCAGAGGAGGCGCGGCGCACTCTGCATCAGGACTTCACTATGTTCATAGACAACAACGCACAGACCATAGGTACGTGTGCGCCGACCGTCGGTCTCTCGCACGCACGTTTAATTCATTAGCATTGTGTTTTTACGCGTCAAAATATTATTTAATTTTTAAAGCTCATTTTTAATTGTCAAATTAATTTCAACTAAAACCCAATCTCAAACATTTCTTATCGAGAGTTCAACATCTGACTTTTAATTAACGAGCGAAACGCTGAAACGCGATTCATACTGTTGTGTGTGTGTTTTGTAGCGGACGAAGATTTCGTAGCGATTCTGACCCGCGAGGGCGGAGAAAAACTGACGGTGGACGAGGCCAATCGGATCGTCAGCAGGTTCGAGCGGGACGCACAGTGCGACCTTGACCTTAACGGTAAGCGACCTTTCACCCTAAGTGACCTTCACGGCAAATGACCTTGAAGTGTACTTGTTAGTGAAATTGCCCTATGCGTTGTGCGACCTTGACCGAATTGGTGAGCTGCATTGATCTGCGCGGTGAATGACATCGAGCATCATTGTCGACCTTCACCCATCGCGCTTAGTGACATTGACCTGATTGGCTTATGGTGAGAAATCTAGACCTTAATGGTGAGTGGTATTGACCTCAGCGTTAAGGGCGTTGGACATTATTGGCGAATGACTTTGACCTTCTCGATGAATGACCTTAAACTTAATGTTGAGTTATATTGGACTTAATATTGATCATTGAACTTAATGTTGAGTTACATTTAACTTAATGTTGAGATACATTTAACTTAATGTTGAGATACATTGACTTACTGTCGAGTTACATTGAACTTAATGTTGAGATACATGAACTTAATGTTGAGTTTTATTTAACTTAATGTTGAGTTACATTTAACTTAATGTTGAGAAACATTGACTTACTATTGAGTTACATTGAACTTAATTTGAGATACATGAACTTAATGTTGAGATGCATTGACTTACTGTTGAGTTAACTTAAATGTGAACTTAATGATTAGTTACATTCAACTGAATGACGAAAGACCTTGAACGTATTGGTACACCTTATGAGTGAGTGGCATTGGCCTCCGCCGTGACTGACTTGGCTGACTGGCCTTGGCCGTTTGGTTGATAGCATCAAGAAGAACGCTGGCGATAACGACGGAAAAGTCGCGTTTGTCACAAATGTATTTATGTGTAAACTAATTCAGTACAGTGTCGTTTTCAAGTTCTAATCTGTTTAAAAGTATTCCGTATATTTTGCTTGAGATTTTTTTTATACAGAATGTAATGTCGATTTCCGACCTGTATATGAATTTAAGCTCTGCATTTCAGATTTGATCGAGCAGCTGCTGGCGGTCACACCGCGTTGAATCGCCGAGAGTCCTTTCAAGAACAACACCGCTTGCGTTACTATTTGTAATACCATATTTATTTATTTTGAACTTTGAAATTGTGTAAGAAATGTGATATTAAATAAAACAAAAACAGAAATATGGTGCATTATGTTTAATTATATACACAAGTTACCGTTTAAATTGTTAATATGCAAGTACGTTATTCACGGACATTAAATATGACTTCGTAAAATATTTTAAACAGACTCGGAAATAGTACCCAAATGGTTCTCAAAAGCCATGTCTATGAATTCGAGACATAAAATATTCCTCCATAAGTTTGGTGTTGATACACAGACATTAAACGTTTTGCTTATGTTGAGCTCACACTTAGCAATGGTTTACCTTAAAACAATGTACACATTTTACATAATACTATTCATTAAAAAAAAATCGTAACTTAACACAAAAATGCACTTATATAGTTAGATTCTTCAATCTGAATTTCCATTCTTTCCACACCATTTCACAAACGTTGGCGGGTTTGTAATATACTGGGTAGCAAAACACGTGGATGTAAAGGTAGTATAGTTCTAAATACATATCATGCAACAATCAATTTATGATCGCAGAAAACTCTCGAGTCCAAAGGCACGCACTAATTCAACACCTGTGGTGGTACTAGCACTGCTCTAGAGACGCGGATATCATGTCCCGTCAGGAGACACACGGTGCCAAGGTATCCGACTGCAGTGCACTCATGTTATGCGCTCAACAGTTTGGAGAGATCTGCAAACACAAGCAAACCACACTATAGGAGTTAACGTACACACACACACATATATATATATATATATTTATACAAGCATGTCGTGGCAAAATCGGGCTTTACATATGCTTGTATAAATTATCTTGTTATTAACTTAAAGCTACAGACCCCATATACGTAAACATTTTACTCGCCTAAATAAAAATAAAACAAAAACGCATTAAAATCGATGAATGATACATATCTGGTAATTATAAATCATGGAGTAAATCGAGTACACTACAATCGTTCGTACTGTAGTAACGTGTACATTCCATGCGCGCCAAGCGCTGTCGAACATTAACCTAATAAAATGCATTTATACCAAAAAAATAGCTTGGCGCAGGTTCGTTAAAAAGTGAGAAAAAAACAACGTTACTGTCTTTCATTTAATCTGATGCTATCATAGCATGCATTTTCATTTTACAATTTTCGGTGGACAATGGCTTTTATATCACACAAGCCCACCCTACCTGATACAACAAGCCCATCCTACCTGATACAACAAGCCCACCATACCCGATACACAAGCCCACCTTACCTGATACAACAAGCCCACCCTACCTGATACACAAACTCATCCTACCTGATACAAAAGCCCACCCTACCTGATACAACAAGCCCACCCTACCTGATACAACAAGCCCAACCTACCTGATACAACAAGCCCACCCTACCTGATACAACAATCCCACCCTACCTGATACAACAAGCCCACCCTACCTGATACAACAAGCCCATCCTACCTGATACAACAAGCCCACCCTACCTGATACAACAAGCCCACCCTACCTGATAAACAAGCCCACCCTACCTGATACAACATGCCCACCCTACCTGATACAACAAACCCACCCTACCTGATACACAAGCCCACCCTACCTGATACACAAGCCCACCCTATCTGATACACAAGCCCACCATGCCTGATACAACAAGCCCACCCTGCCTGATACAACAAGCCCACCCTACCTGATACTTTAACTTTATCCGACGACTTGTCCAAGCAGTCGATGATGGACGCCGCCTCGGCCTCGGTCAGCGGCTCGTCGCCCAGCTTCGTGAGTATCTCCCGGAAGTCGACCTTGCTGATAACGAAGTTGTCGTTCGTGTCGAATTTAGCGAAAGCTTCCGCTATGTCCTCGTTGATCGCCATCTGCGACTTGAGCGAGACGCGCTCCTCGATGAAGTCGGCGATGGCGTCCCTGTCCAGCAGGTCGGAGGCTGAATAAGATGTGCGCGCCATCACTCACATGAGCACGAGAAACAGTCAGACAACAGGCAACTCAAGGCTGTTTCAAGAATTACTTGCTCAGGTTACTTATTTATCGATCCATATTACTATTGTATAGTTGACTGTATTGTAAAAAAGGTTATTTATCTAGTTTATTTCCTATACAATCTAAATTTAAAGCTATCAATATTTTTACAATTACATTGTGCATACTTTATTGCGATATAAAAAAAAAGTGTCTTAACAGTTCTGAGAAAAGTTGAGTTATTTTGGCCAGAAGTAAGTTCAAATGGACATTGGACGAGATTTTATTGGCAATGTGTCTTAGACGGATCGCTAGGCATTAACTTTTATTCAGATAAAGTAACATCCTGTGGCCGTGATCAAAAGAGCAAGCACAAAATCACAAAACATTTACTAGATGGCCCATCTGAAATAGCTCTCCCGTCTGGCAAAGCATCCGATGAGTTAGCACAAGATTTCAATGATTTTTTCATAAATAAAGTTGAAGGTATCAGAAAATATATTTCTGAACATGCCCTATCTCATGCAAATTCAAAACAGAGTAATGATAATAACCCAACAGCAGAAACATGCAGTTTGACACATTTCCGTCCGACAACTGAGGAAGAAGTTGAAAAAATCATTATGCAATCCCCAAATAAATCTTGCGAGCTTGACCCTATTCCAACTTGGCTCCTGAAAGAATGCAAAACTGAACTGCTACCAATACTGACAAAAATCATCAATCTTTCGATGGAAACGGCAAGTGTGCCAAGATCCTTTAAAACATCACGTATAAGACCTTTATTAAAAAAGCCCACCTTAGACAAAGAAACACTACAAAACTATCGCCCGGTTTCGAATCTGCCATATGTTTCAAAATTATTGGAGAAAGTTGTCAGTAAAAGAATAGATGAACATTTGACAGAAAACAATTTANATTATTATTATTATTATTATTATTATTATTACTATTAATGAAGGTTGGACAGAATTATCATCTTGTCAATATCAAACCAAGAATGAATCTGGGTCAAGTGGGGTCAAACAACTAGATCGCCGACCGGGTCATAGCTTACTAGAACAACTTGTTACTAGAGCCACACTTTTTGCCTTATATTAATACAAATTATCAGAATGTTCAAATCAGGAGACATTCCTTGACAAGTTCAAAGTCAAAAAGGGTTAAAAACTAAGTAACCAGATGAAATCTTAGAAAACCTTGCGACCATTCTAGAAGTAACATATATGACACAATCTTGATGGTATATCAAGACCATGTCAAGTGGGGTCAATCGTTTTCGACAATTATTGTACCTTGAACTCGGGTGAGTCATCACGACCTTCTTGTTATTTATCTTTGTTTATGTTGAATACGGTTGACTCAACAATCCAACATAAATGTGCTTATAAAGTATGGTATGAATCCCGCCGTCATTATAAAGAATGGTATGAAGCTTAAATATATAGTATATGATGGAGCCCGCCGTCTATGTATGGTATGGTATGAAACCCGCCTTCCAGTGTGTAGTTTGGTATGAGGCCCGCCGCCCAGTGTGTAGTATGGAATGCACAACACCGTCTATGTATAGTATGGTATGAAGCCCGCCGTCTATGAACAGTATGGTATGAAGCCCGCCGTCTATGTGTGTTTCAGTGATCGAATACCATGCAGCTTGCCTTAACGCTGACGCTGTGTGTGCTGGCTTGCCTGGTGCTGTCCCAGGGGATGTTCGTGCCACCAGATCCCAAAATGCCCCTCTACCGATACAGACCGATCCCCGTGGAGCAACCTAAAGATAGCCTTTGTAAGCGTTATTAAGCATGGGTCGTGTTTTAAACCTTTACACACAAAACAACACTTGCTTAATCTCTTGATGTTTCACGATTATCTTTACCAAATGTAAATGGCTAAGTAGTCCACAGTCCATGTAGAAGGAAGGTTTTTTTTTCTAATTGCCAATGGCATTGGAGAGAATCGATGTTTGAATATAATATTTTTGTTAATGAATAACACCTGCGTATGTTCTGCCGGATGCCACAACAAAAAAATGTAATGGTCACAAATTATGACAAAGGTCAATTAGGTGCGTTTTTTTTTTATACATCTCCGATGTAACTGGTTATACCTTAATCAGTTATACATCTCCGATGTAACTCGTTATACCTTTTTTCAGTTTTACGAACATTCTTATAAACGATTTAAACCCCCCTTTCCCCGTTGATAATTATGTATGTGCACATTATTTGCTTTACTCGTGTTCATTATATGTGGAAGGACAATTGATACGCTTCATTTTGATATCCTCTTGGCTACTTACTTCCAAAAACGTTTACAGATATCATTAAATTTTAAATTGTATACATACAAATGTAATTTGACCTAATCGAGATAAAACGAGGCAAAATCATAAGTGGCATCCGGAATGTCCTCATTACATTACATCATAGATAACATATTGCACGCATGCCAACCTCTACTCTCCGATGGCTCGACAGATTTTCTCCCAGTGGACCGCAGACCATAAACTTATATATATTGCTCATTTTACATTTAATACTGTCATTGACGTTCTGATGAGTAGATGCTTCGTTTAAGGTGTTACCGGTTTGTGTACACTTACTTAGATTCCTTGCTATGGTTTTACATCGTCAGTATGTTAATACAAAAATGGTTGTACTTGAGTACATATATGTAAAGTCGTGTGGTCGCTATGTGTTGTTCCCCATTGCAGTTCCCCTGCTGGGCATGCTATTCTTGGTGCCCTTCCTCCTGTTCCGACAAACCGGAACCAGCACCACCGGCACCAATGGTTCCCCTGGTACCCCGGGCTCGAACGGCATCGTCATCATCATCGAACCAGGATGCGCACCAAATTGTCGTTGATAGCCCACCAGACATGTCCGCACAACATCAACACTTCGATACAGGATATTTGGAAAATATTTTGTTGGAATGTAAAAGTACACCGAACTTTATACTTGTTTATATATAATAAACATGTTCAATATATTTAAGTTTCAAAATGTAACATCTTCGATAAATAAATATATACGTTTTTACCTACGCTGTGTTAATTCTTGATAACGCACGTTGGACGTGACCGATAATTCATGGATTGTAATAAATCTTAACAACAAATATTGTGAAAAAAGAAGATATTCGGCGTCTTTTCTGATGTTAAAATAAAGATAACAAATTTACATTTCGTCATAATCAAATTGAAATAAAGTTGTAATTATAGTTTTTGCTCAGTTGCTATTCTCTTATCTACCGCATGAAAGGTTTTCCGTGTATTGTAGTGCACACTTATGTTAAACATTTATAAATATATGTTTTAACAGGAAACAAATCAATATGTAGAATATATCACGTTTCCAGTGAACTTTTCTGCACTAAAATTTGCTGGAATTAGCACAATATAAGATATATAGTAAATATTCATTAATGCAAGTACATGTATTTTCAATCTGCATAATTTTGTAGGTAGATAAGAATGATACTACATCAGATCATAGTAGATATGAACGACACTACATCAGATCATACTAGATATGTATGAAACTACATCAGATCATACTAGATATGAATGATACTACATCGGATCATACTAGATATGTATGATACTACATCAGATCATACTAGATATGAATGATACTACATCAGATCATACTAGATATGAATAATACTACATCAGATCATACTAGATATGTATGATACTACATCAGATCATACTAGATATGAATGATACTAAATCAGATCATGCTAGATATGAATGATACTACATCAGATCATGCTTATGTATGATACTACATCAGATCATACTAGATATGAATGATACTACATCAGATGATGCTAGATATGTATGATACTACATCAGATCATACTTATGTATGATACTACATCAGATCATACTAGATATGTATGAAANCACAAGAACATCCCGCTAAAGTCATATAACACCGATCCTAAAAGAATTACACTGGCTCCCAGTAGAAAAAAGATTCCTCTTCAAAATACTTACCAATGCGTTCAAAGCCTTAAATGGACAATCGCCTGTACATCTTAAAAACCTACTCGAAGTCTACGAACCAAGGCGAAACCTAAGATCAAAGAACGAAGCGACTTCATAAGTGATTCCAACGAAGATTAAATCCGTATCATACGGGAAGCGAAGTTTCATGTACGCTGCTACCAAACTCTGGAACTCACTTCCATCAAACGTTCGGGGTTCTTTAACACTGAATTCCTTCAAAAGGCACTGAAAACTCACCTCTTCCTCCAATCTTATGCAACATACGCAGTGGTTTATTCAATTCATTAAATAAAATCTCAATCATCGTGAACTTGAATTAACCCTTTTAAAGGAAGCATAATTATTCCTTCGGGGGTTTGTGGACTCGTGGTAATGGTATCCTTACGTTACCCATGTCTAAATCAGCATGAACTTGAATGTACCCTTTAAAAGGAAGCATACTTATTCCTTTGGGGGTTTGTGGACTCGTGGTAATGGTATCCTGACGTAACGCTTGTCTCAAATCAGCATGAACTTGAATGTACCCTTTTAAAGGAAGCATAATTATTCCTTTGGGGGTTTGTGGACTCGTGGTAATTGTATATTTTTTTATATTTTTTTTTTTACGTAGTACTTATAGTTTAAGTTTTACATTTTTTGTGTCATTAATTGTCTTATAGCTATACAAATTGGGTAGTTTTATAGTGTCTTGTTGATCTTTCTAATCTAGGGTTAATGTGCATGTTTTTACGTTGTACTTATAGTTTGAGTATAATAGAGTAGTTTTATAATATAATTGAGTACTTTTTATCGATTTCTTTTGAAACAGTGTTGCAAAATGTATTCGTATCTGCAATACGTCAAATGTTCTTATGTAAAGCGCCTTTGAACGTGCACTCTTGCATGAAAAGGGCGCTATATAAATCCGGTATAATAATAATAATAATAATAATAATAATAATAATAATAATAATAATAATAATAATAATAATAATAATAATAATAATAATAATCGTTTGGTGAACACACATGCCGCCATTTTTGTGAAACCATTCGTTTGCAAGGCAGCTCAATCAAACATTAAGGTCTAACCTGCAGAATAGCCAAATGATTTGGCAATTAAATAACATAATATGTTATGTTAGCGACACACAGACACACAGACCGTAACACAGACAGACTGACAAACAGACAGATTCAATCAGGCAAACAAATATACAGATTTATGAGTTTACAACTAACCGTATGAAAGTATCATTACATATTTGATTATTAGTGTCTATGTGAACATAGTCATTAGTTTACATAAATGTGTCCTGTTCTGAGAAAACTGGGCATAATGCTTATGCGTAAATTGTCATCCCAGATTAGCCTGTGCAGTCTGCACAGGCTAATCAGGGACGACAATTTCCGCCTAAATTGGATTTTTGCAAAGAAGAGACTTCATGTGAACGAAAAATGTCATAAAAGCGGAAATTGTCGTCCCTGATTAGCCTGTGCGGACTGCAGAGGCTTATCTGGGATGACAATTTTCGCACATGCACTTTGTCCAGTTTTCTCAGAACACGACTCAAATCAGTGACACAACTCTACAGACCTGCATCCTTGAAGTACGCTTCCATCTCCGCCCACGTGGGGTTCTGTCCTATCAGCTGCAGTACCTCCCTGGCGCCGACCTTGTCAAGATGACCCATGCGGTTAACGTCCACCTTATCGAACGCGTCTCGGATGGCTGGAAGTGAATGTCAATCACATTCAAAATGAGCCTCGCTCTGTGAAAAGGAGGATTAATGCTTGTGCGTAAAGTTTCGTCCCAGATTACCCTGTGCAGTCTGCACAGGCTTATCAAGGACGACAATTTCTGCCTAAACTGGATTTTTGCTAAGAAGAGACTTTCTTTTAACGAGAAACATCATACAATCGGAAAGTGTCGTCCCTGATTAGCCTGCGCGGACTACACAGGCTAATCGGGGACAACACTTTACGCACATGCATTCAACCCCATTTGTACAGTGCAAGGCTCAAATGTAAACCAAGTTCATGTAAGTACGATACGTTCTTACTAAGCGTACAGTTGAGTATACATGTATACTAGTATAACATTCACATCGTACGCTTGTATACATAAACACATAATTAAACACATTTCGTACAAACAAAACAGTTTCTGTGAAATGAACGTCATTTTCGTTCATTGCAACTGATGCCCTTTTTATAAATCATTGAATTATTTTGGACAGATGTACGGTGGCACTAAGGTGACATCACCGCTCCAATTTGTTTTTGGAGCGGAAAACACAAGTTCTGTTTTCCCTTCTTCTTTTTTTTGGAGCGGAAAACACAAGTTCTGTTTTCCTGTCTTTTTGTTTTTTGGAGACGGGAAAACACAATCGCTATATTGTGCGCACAAGATAATCGGCCAATCAATGACGCGGATTATATTGAGGGAACAAGATACTATCTTGTTCCATCAAATTAGTACAAGGGACGTTTTCATTGGCTGATCAATATAATCCGCGTCTGTGATTGGCCGATTATCGTGTGCGCACAATATAGCGATTGTGTTTTCCCGTNTATGTTATGTTAGCGACACACAGACACACAGACAGTAACACAGACAGACTGACAAAAATACAGATTCAATCAGGCAGACAAATATACAGATTCATGAGTTTACAACTACCCGTATGAAAGTATCATTACATATTTGATTATTAGTGTCTATGTGAACATAGTCATTAGTTTACATAAATGTGTCCTGTTCTGAGAAAACTGGGCATAATGCTTATGCGTAAATTGTCATCCCAGATTAGCCTGTGCAATCCGCACAGGCTAATCAGGGACGACAATTTCCGCCTTAATTGGATTTTTGCTAAGAAGAGACTTCATGTGAACGAAAAATGTCATAAAAGCGGAAATTGTCGTCCCTGATTAGCCTGTTCGGACTGCAGAGGCTTATCTGGGATGACAATTTTTGCACATGCACTTTGTCCAGTTTTCTCAGAACACGACTCAAATCAGTGACACAACTCTACAGACCTGCATCCTTGAAGTACGCTTCCATCTCCGCCCACGTGGGGTTCTGTCCTATCAGCTGCAGTACCTCCCTGGCGCCGACCTTGTCAAGATGACCCCTGCGGTTAACGTCCACCTTATCGAACGCGTCTCGGATGGCTGGAAGTGAATGTCAATCGCTCTGTGAAAAGGAGGGTTAATGCCTGTGCGTAAAGTTTCGTCCCAGATTACCCTGTGCAGTCTGCACAGGCTTATCGAGGACGACAATTTCTGCCTAAACTGGATGTTTGCTAAGAAGAGACTTTCTTTTAACGAGAAACATCATACAAGCAGAAAGTGTCGTCCCTGATTAGCCTGCGCGGACTACACAGGCTAATCGGGGACGACACTTTACGCACATGCATTCAACCCCATTTGTACAGTGCGAGGCTCAAATGTAAACCAAGTACATGTAAGTACGATACGTTCTTACTAGGCGTACAGTTGAGTATACATGTACATGTATACTAGTATAACATTCACATCGTGCGCTTGTATACATACACACATAATTAAACACATTTCGTACAAACGAAACAGTTTCTGTGAAATGAACGTCATTTTCGTTCATTGCAACTGATGCCCTTTTTATAAGTCATTGAATTATTTTGGACAGAGGACAGAGGCTTTCATCTGCAAACGTGGTCCAATCATCACGTCGCATCGATTAAAAGTTCTATTCGGTAAATACCGAAGAGAAACTGCATAATTATACAACAACCACGGGACAATGTGCGTGACAAGCGTATGTGGTAATGAATCCAGTAATAAACAATAGCTGATTTGGAGTTCAAACTATCTTAGCCGCATTCTGGGAAAACCGGGCTGAATGCATGTGCGTACGCACAGGCTAATCAGGGACGACAAATTCCGCTTTTATGGAATTTTTCGTTTGAAGGAGCTCTCTTCTTAACGAAAATGCACAGGCTAATCTGGGATGATACTTTACGCACATGCATTAAGACCAGTTTTCCATGAACGTGGCGCTAAAAGTTCCAAGGTATATCTTTGTGGTGATGTGTGCGAATATACAATAAATTTGATTTGAATTTAAACTACTTCTTTCTTGAATTCATTTTTTTTTCTTCATTTAAGTGCATTTCTTGCTTCATTAGATTTATTTAACATTTTGACCGTGTTTGATAAAAAAGGTCAGCACTTGTAATTTGATATGAACAATATACAATACGTTTCCGTGTATAGTTATAATAGTCATACCTGATTTAAGCGACTCCGACAACTTCTGAAATGGAAAACAAGTTGAAGATACCGGTAGATACATGAGTAAACAAGCAACAAGTTGAAGGTACCGGTAGATAAATGATAAGCCAAGCAGTACCGGTAGATACATAAGTAAACAAGCAGTACCAGTAGATACATGAGTAAACAAGCAGTACCGGTAGATACATGAGTAAACAAGCAGTACCGGTAGATACATGAGTAAACAAGCAGTACCGGTAGATACATGAGTAAACAAGCAGTACCGGTAGATACATGAGTAAACAAGCAGTACCGGTAGATACATGAGTAAACAAGCAGTACCGGTAGATACATGAGTAAACAAGCAGTACCGGTAGATACATGAGTAAACAAGCAGTACCGGTAGATACATGAGTAAACAAGCAGTACCGGTAGATACATGAGTAAACAAGCAGTACCGGTAGATACATGAGTAAACAAGCAGTACCGGTAGATACATGAGTAAACAAGCAGTACCGGTAGATACATGAGTAAACAAGCAGTACCGGTAGATACATGAGTAAACAAGCAGTACCGGTAGATACATGAGTAAACAAGCAGTACCGGTAGATACATGAGTAAACAAGCAGTGCCGGTAGATACATGAGTAAACAAGCAGTACCGGTAGATACATGAGTAAACAAGCAGTACCGGTAGATACATGAGTAAACAAGCAGTACCGGTAGATACATGAGTAAACAAGCAGTACCGGTAGATACATGAGTAAACAAGCAGTACCGGTAGATACATGAGTAAACAAGCAGTACCGGTAGATACATGAGTAAACAAGCAGTACCGGTAGATACATGAGTAAACAAGCAGTACCGGTAGATACATGAGTAAACAAGCAGTACCGGTAGATACATGAGTAAACAAGCAGTACCGGTAGATACATGAGTAAACAAGCAGTACCGGTAGATACATGAGTAAACAAGCAGTACCGGTAGATACATGAGTAAACAAGCAGTACCGGTAGATACATGAGTAAACAAGCAGTACCGGTAGATACATGAGTAAACAAGCAGTACCGGTAGATACATGAGTAAACAAGCAGTACCGGTAGATACATGAGTAAACAAGCAGTACCGGTAGATACATGAGTAAACAAGCAGTACCGGTAGATACATGAGTAAACAAGCAGTACCGGTAGATACATGAGTAAACAAGCAGTACCGGTAGATACATGAGTAAACAAGCAGTACCGGTAGATACATGAGTAAACAAGCAGTACCGGTAGATACATGAGTAAACAAGCAGTACCGGTAGATACATGAGTAAACAAGCAGTACCGGTAGATACATGAGTAAACAAGCAGTACCGGTAGATACATGAGTAAACAAGCAGTACCGGTAGATACATGAGTAAACAAGCAGTACCGGTAGATACATGAGTAAACAAGCAGTACCGGTAGATACATGAGTAAACAAGCAGTACCGGTAGATACATGAGTAAACAAGCAGTACCGGTAGATACATGAGTAAACAAGCAGTACCGGTAGATACATGAGTAAACAAGCAGTACCGGTAGATACATGAGTAAACAAGCAGTACCGGTAGATACATGAGTAAACAAGCAGTACCGGTAGATACATGAGTAAACAAGCAGTACCGGTAGATACATGAGTAAACAAGCAGTACCGGTAGATACATGAGTAAACAAGTTGAAGGTACCGGTAGATACATTAGTAAACAATTTGAAGTTACCGGTAGATACATGAGTTAACAAGAAACAAGTTGAAGGTACCGGTAGATACATGAGTAAACAGGCAACAAGTTGAAGGTACCGGTAGATACATGAGTTAACAAGCAACAAGTTGAAAGTACCGGTAGATACATGAGTAAACTAGCAGTACTGGTAGATATATGAGTAAACAAGCAACAAGTTGAAGGTACCGGTAGATACATGAGTAAACAAGCAACAAGTTGAATCTACAGGTAGATAAATAAGTAAAAAGCAAAAAGTTGAAGTTACCGGTAGATACATGAGTAAACAAGCAAAAGGTTCAAGGTACCGGTAGATTCATGAGTAAACAAGCACCAAGTTGAAGGTGCCGGTAGATACATGAGTAAACAAGCAACACGTTGAATCTACAGGTAGATAAATTAGTAAAAAGCAAAAAGTTGAAGTTACCGGTAGATACATGAGTAAACAAGCAAAAGGTTGAAGGTACCGGTAGATACACGAGTAAACAAGAAACAAGTTGAAGGTACCGGTAGATACATGAGTTAACAAGTTGAAGGTACCGGTAGATACATGAGTAAACAAGCAACAAGTTGAAGGTACCGGTAGATACATGTACATGAGTAAACAAGCAACAAGAAATCAAATAGAGGCTTTCCGTTTGCTTAAATATGTAAATAAGTATGATTATATAGCGTTAAATATTCTTCATGTACAATGTAATTATTATAGAAAAACACAACTTATAATAAATAATTTAGGAACTACTAACTAAAAAATATAGCAAATCATAACAATATAAATAGTTGACTTTTACCAACCTGCGCCATTCTTTACCTCGCGGGTGTTCAATGAACCATTGAGAGCGACCAGTAATCATAACGAGTTCTTCAAAGGGCTATTGTCTTCCGACATGTACGGTATTTCAACAATAACTAAACATGCGTATCACTTCGTGTTCACTCTCAATGTACTTTACAATTGATTTTATTTCTTATGTTGGTTTTTCAAAGAAGTTGGTTTTTTAAACAGGCAATATACGTGTTTGAAGTTTGTAGATGCACGGTCCCAAAGTACTACAACTTACTCACACGAAATATCACAATTCAATGAAAACTGTCAAGAACGCTTTGTTTGTTACTTTGGTATCAATTGTACTGTCATTACTGCAAATTTTCATCGACTAAGATTCCTAGATACATACTGTTTATACATGTTTAAAACAAAATCTACAATTGCCAAATACTAATTTATTAATTTCGTCGTTTTTTTTTGCAAATACCACAAAAAAAATACAAAAATAATACATGTGTCACTATGCTGCTTAAATATATAAGGCGGGTACACTACTTACTTATTATAAATGAAGTTTGTTTGCCTTTTCTGAAAATGCATTACCTTTAACGTTGACCTTGTTACATATACATACATGTTTTATAGATTATACAATATGCATGGCTGAATTCCAGTAAATATACGAAATATATTTGCAACAATTTGAATAAACTGACGATCGGTCTTTCTGGTGCGAAGCGTATAAAATAAGTCGATATGAACCTCGTTCTGGAAAAACGACGTTTAATGCATGTATGTGCAGGCCACACAGGACACTTTCCGCTTGTATTGTATTTTTCGTTGAAAGTCTCTTAGCAAAAACCCATGTTAGGCGGAAAATGTCGTCCCTGAGTAGCCTGTGCGGACAGCACAGGCTAATCTGTAACGTCACTTTCCCATGTGCATTAAGCCCCGTTTTCCCAGAATGAGGCTCATTATTCTTAACAGAGTTAAAGGGCATTTGTTTAACAGTATCATTGCTTCGAACCACTGGCTGCATAGACGAATTTAACATATTGTTTTTTTTTGCAAATGGAAACAAGTTCATCTTCGAAGTGTAAAATTTTATTGTCTATGAAATCACGGCCCATGCTATTTGATGTTTGATTAGGTATGTGCAGCTGAGGAGAAGCTGATCGTTGATTGAATACGTGATGAATATTAGTGTACAGGCGTTTTATGGTTCTGCACTGGAAGAATATGTAAATATCTGGAATTGGTCTTTGTGACGGACGTGTTGTTAATTTCCGGTTCCCAAGTGAATTAAATTTGATATTGGATAGTTGTATGCGAGGCAGCATTGGCAGCGCAACAACTCGTTTAGTATTTTATGAAAATCGACAAAACCACATTTAAACCGGAAAAGTATTGAAATACCAACTTGAGACACAAACTAAATATATGCGTTTGCATGTGCAGATTAGACTTGAAGTGCTGCATGACAGAATAAAGGCATACACATGTTGTATGTTTCCAGTAACCCTAGCGACCTAACGTTTTTTTTTGCCGAATCTAAACCATAGTTTGGTATTCCATGATGAATTTTATATATTTTTCACTCAATTTTCTTTTCCGCTTATTTGTGTTAATTCAAATGATCAATTTTAGTATTTGTTCATACGCGAATGTGTTTTGATACACCATGTATACTCAATGGATAAAGTTGTAAGACAGAATAAAGATGTGATACATTGTAATGCAAGAAATAAATTGTGTTCAGCTTTTCAACACATTGAATTAAAAAATAATGGAATTGAGTCAATGGCATGTTTATATTGAAATAAATGCGTTTCATATGAAATACATTTGTAAACTGTAGTCAAGACAGGGCTTGTACGCTCTTGTCATTAATTTTGACGCTGTGAACTCCGTGTTCTTGCTTAGATACCATTGCATGTGTGATACTGCTATTAGTAAATATCTTGTTATTGCTGTGTTGCCATTTAAATTCAACTTCAAGTGTGTTTTAACAGCTGAGTTATTGATTCGGCGAACGTTCGTTTGCGATTCTCGAAAACAATATATGGTAAAAAGTCTCGTATAAAGAATTGTGGCAGTACGTAAAGACACTCAATGTTTATATGTGTACACTTTGACTTCCTGTCGCCACACTATTTAGAGTATTTTTTTCTTTTGTATGTTCTCATGAATGTTTCAAAATATATACTTGTGTTATGTTACTGAAGACCACATTGTAAAAAAGATTTTTTTTCTTAATGTGAATTCTTCATGAAATAAAGTTATTATAATAATTATTATTATTATTATTATTATTAGTATTATTATTATTATTATCATTATTATTATTATTATTATGATTATTACTATATATTATTAATGCTGAGACATTGGTGCGATAACTTTTGTTGCGATTATGTTTTAAAAACTGGATAATTGAGTCGATGCACTTTTATTTGTTACCCTGCTTTTAAAGCATATTTTTATTTGTGTGTGGCACAATAGATTCCATTTTAATTTCCCGCAACGATATCTTTTCATACGACACATGAACACTAAATTGGTCCATGAACATGTGTTGAATATATTGTACCTAAAAAAAATGCATTTTGTATCGTGTTAAATCTATGTTACCAGAGCACATCTAACGTTGAAATGTGAGCTATTTCTATAAGGAACACTGATTATTTATATGTTAACTTTATTTTACGAAATATATAAAGAAAGTTTCGTTGAATCTTAAGCGTTATAGAGGCTTTAATAAAATGTTACGTATTCGATACTCTAACTTTGCGATTCTCGAAAACAATATGTGGTAAAAAGTCTGTTATCGTATAAATAACTGTGGCAGTACGTAAAGACACTCAATGTTTATATGTGTACACTTCGATTTGCTGTCGCCACACTATTTAGAGTAAAACGAATTAATTCTCCTATCATGGGCCGTTAACGCGATGAAATGCTTCTTCAATCGCTCTGTTTCAAACGCACGGCAACATATTATAGTCTCAGTGATGGAGATATTGGACCCAGGGAAATATCTCTTCGAGAAATCAGCGCTCATTGGATTCGCCGTCACTAGCGTTCGCGTAAGGGATAAATCGTCTTGCACGATCTATCATTACGAGAGAAAAACAAATCGTAAGTGGTCGCCTGAGAGAGCTGCCGTCGTGTAGATAGAAGAACATTGGAGTAGTTTTGTATATATTATATGGAATACTGGGTTTTGACGCTGATTCCGATTGGGGGTAAGTTTAAATACAAATTGTACACGGTGAAAATGCAAATGTTTACCTAAAGACTATTCAAACATATGAACTGAGTATCTATTCAGTTTGAACATATATTTGAGCATAGCTCTGTGAAAAGGGGGCTTAATTCATGTGCGTAAAGTGTCGTCCCAGATTAGCCTTGCAGTCCGCACAGGTTATCCTGTGCAGTCCGCACAGGCTTATCAGGGACGACACGTTCCGCCTATATTGCATTTTCATCAAGAAGTGTCTTCCTTTAAACGAAAAATACAATTAAGCGGAAAGTGTCGTCCTCGATTAGCCTGTGCGGACTGCACAGGCTAATCTGGGACGACACTTAACGCACATGCATTAAACCCCCTTTTCACAGAGCGAGGCTCAAATAGATTAGGCAACCCAACCACGGGTGACTGAGAGACTAGCGAAGTGTCAAAATCGTTTTCGATTACTTATTTATGGTTTTAAAACAGTCATTGGAGTATTACCATGCAAATCGAATACAAATTTGCGAGATGCTTCATGAAAGTTTGCTGGTAAGCACTGTTCTACATATCAAAATGAAAAGACCGAAAACCGCAAAATTCAAAATGGCGTTTGCGTTATTAAACTTGTCCTGAACTGATACATTTAAATTGCGAGTTTCTTTTCTGCAGGTATCCTGGGCTCGTTCTTCCCAGGCTACAACGCCGGCCGGAACTGCTCGGACGAGAAGATCCAGATCCGTCAACAGCTGTGCATGGAACAATACGGACTTGGCTCGGAGTTCATCGGTGGCATGCTCGTTGATATCAGCGCCGACAAAATAGATTGGCTATGCACGTACGTTCAGTAGATATGGTATAATATACAGTCGACTTCCGATGGTTCTAAGTCGCGGGGACCGACAACAACACTTACAGCCATCCGAACTTCGAGCCATCCGAACTTCGAATCAAACGATTTTTATATAATGTGTTTCATAATTTTCCCTATAACTTTTGACGGTTTATGTTCTGTGTTCTTTTACGTCCTACAGCTTATACCCCTTCTGTGCTGCTGATCTAGATATCCAACCGGGTTGGATTGTGAGATTCGAGCCAACCGGATTTTCGATTCAAGCGAGTTCGAGCCAACGAGAGTCGACTGTCTCTATACATAATATAACATAAAACATTCGATCAAGTAATAAAGCGTATAAGAGACCGCAAAAATACGTTAAGGCGAACTACATTTACCGGTATATCGAATTATTAATGGCACCAGACGTCATGGGCACTGTTACGTTATAACCATTAATGGGTATCCGGTTTGCAGGACAATGAACAATCTGACGTCGTGTCTCGAAATAGCCATGGGCACGTGCCGGTCACATTATTACGACGTCGACATCTATGTTGCTGTCTTCCATCGGGTGTGTGACGTCAACAAAACCGGTACGTACCAATATACGTAATGACTGCACCACACATGTGCATCAACTGAATCAGGAAATCTTCTTATATGGACATTTTATGAAAACCCATCATTTGATCGTTTTGGTTAAAATCGCTTGTCGCCAGTTATTCGCCATTTATTCAAATTTTAATTTGCCAATAAACACTAGTGTAAAACGAGATGAACCTTAGAATTACCACATGTAAGCAACTTTGGTGGGATCGGACGGGTCAAAAGTATTGGACGCCAACCCTTCCAACACGAGACAAAAAGTAAAACTTTAATCGTTATTAAAATAACTCCAATATTCAGTCTCGATAATAATGCATGTTTACATGTCTTTTTTTTTCTTACATAACATGAAATGTAAAATGTGTGCAAAAATTCCCATCTACATATTTACAAATTTGGCGGAATACTGAATGTAATTGACAATACAGCACGTCTTAGGTTTACAGTAAGATTAAACTCCTTTGCGAGGTAAAGTTAAACAGATTCCCCCAAATCTCTACTTGCTAATGTTGTGTCATTTATTGGCTCCAGTGTTGCTCGAATCTCAGGAGGTTTGTGACTATCAGGAGAGAATCTCCTTCTGTTTGAAAGATTATCGGAAGGATATGAAGTCCAACGACACGGTTATGTCGGAAGAAAAGTTGTGCCAGTAAGTGTTTATAAACATTGTGAATTAAGTTGTGCTGACTCGATCTGTAAATGTCGTATAGGCATTGTTTAATCAATTCAGTTTAGTGTTTCACAACAAATTTCCCATGCGATGGCGAAATAAAATGTTTAGCCTATTACTTGATTTTAAAATAATGTATGTACCCTAAACTAAGCACATTTAACATATGGCCTAATTTGATATACAAATATATATTAATACTAGTAATGTGCATGCTGTTTACAAGTGCGTATTTTTATATTATTTTACAATATGCCAATATTGACATTATTTTGCATGCTGGCGTTGTAGATTCGCGACTCGTGGCTTATATTTTTGTAAATTTGCATATATATTTACATAATTTCACGTGGTTAGATAATACAAGTATATTCTCTTTATTTTCCGGCTTTGTATATTCGCGTATCTTGACATTAATATTAGCGTATCTTGTTATTAATTTCCAGTTTCAGTACATTAGCTTATATTGACATGATACATAAACATTCAGCTAAATTGACCATATTTACATGCATGGTATATTCGCGTATCTTGACATTGATTGCTTTGTACGCAGCATTCGCTTATCAAAATTTGCATTAAGGTCTAAGCGCTTTTAAAATCGTGCATCTTGGCGTTGTATATCCGCGTATCTAGACTTTAATTTACATGCGTGTTATATTCACGTATCTTCACATTAGCTTCAGGCGTGTGCGTAAATTGTCGTCCCAGATTAGCCAGTGCAGTCCGCACAGGCTAATCAGGGACGACACTTTCCGCCTAAACTAGATTTTTGCTAATAAGAAACTTTCTTTAAACGAAATATATCATACAAGCGGAAAGTGTCGTCCCTGATTAGCCTGCGCGGACTGCACAGGCTAATCTGGGACGACACTTTACGCACATGAATTAAACCCATACGAACAGTGGCGTATCTGACCATGAATTTCAGGGTTTTCAAGACTTTCCAGGCCTGTATCCACATCGAGGTGACGTCACTTTGCACGACGAGCCACAGCGAGGTGATGACGGAAATACTGCGGGCCCGGGTCACGTTGCCCGGATGTTCGGGATACCGGACGTGGAGTACCCGTCCGCCGGCATCCTCCACAGGCAGCCAAATTAGAGTCGCGTGTTTGCTGGAACATCGGCTAGGGATTGTTTATTCGCACGTAGCTGTCATAGTGGTGCTACACGGCTTGGCACGAAACATGCACTAAACCGATTTCTTTGTTGATACTTTTCAGACGTTTGTATACGTGTATTTTGTTCTTTGCGGCTTTTATCACTTAATGTTTCATTACTCTTGTAGGTTATCGCAAACAAGTTTGTTATGTTAGAAATATTAGCTTTTCATTGTAATGTCCATGCCTCTTTCAACTAAATACCGACACAACGAAAATATGTTGGCTGATTTCCGCCATATCGTTCTGGCGAGTTGGAGGTTTTGAAAGTCGCCAACACTACAACACACAAGAACGACAAATATAAACGCCAAATGACATAATTGTCGTATTGGCACTTTTTTGTCGTTCTGGTGGGTATATTTGTCGTTCTTTCCTGTAAGCGACCTTTCTGAACAAGCTAATCAGCCACCATACGAACTCGTATTTACCAAAGTGCACGGGTTCTTTAAACGGTGGATTGTTGAATATTAATTCTACTAGCCATGAAGACATTTAACTGCAATTATTTTCTGATGCTTAAACGTTTCCGTCCGTATAGTTTGATTTTGCTTTAGTCGTTCTGTTGTTGTAAATAGAATACGGCTTTGTATGTGACATGTGAATACGTTATATATCTGGATCCATTGTTGTGGTACGTGTAAATTGTATATTGAGCAAATCGTGAAATTCGGGCTTCATGTACTAAATCTCGTCCCGGACCAGCCTCTGTAATCCGCGTGTGTTAAACGCAGGACGGCGCGCTCCGCCTGCAGTGGATATGTGTAGTACATTTGTATCGAGTGCACCGGGGATCTCCCAAATAGTAATCGCTCCCGGAAGACTTGTTAGTTGGGTGACGGGAAATATAACGAGATACAGGACATGTCCCATACCACAGACGAGTGCCCGGTGTGATGTACCTTCTTCACAGCATCTCAGTATACCGTCTCTTGCGGAAAGAGTTTATAGGTTAGGACTGAGTGGGAGATCGAGCCCGTCACCCCTGGGTTTGGCGCCAGTGTGTTACTACTACAAAACGACGAATCCTCATTTTACAGAGGATTTTCGTATACACAAGAGACTTTGAAACACCGTAGGCCGAAAGTGAACAGCACATGCTGATCCAGTATGCCACGCTACGCGAGTACTCTTAACCACGAGACCCATATTCCTTTGTAAATACCCGGTACTAGCAGATTTGTTCTTGGAGATTAAACTCTTAAAATATCATTGTGTGTTTGGTTGAACTTGATAAAAAACCTGTTAAGAACGATTTGAAGTTCACTTTCGTAATATTAACTTGGAATGGCAAGATATCCATCTATAATTAAACAATGTTTACTTAAACACCTTTGGTTACCCCTTTTCAGTACTTCCGCTGTTGTTTAATCTAAACAGCAATTTATTATTACTTGGATCTTAACTAACGCATATAAACTCACACCTTTCTTATAAATGACATCATGCCATGGATTCTGTACAGTTAAATCTCGCCGATAGGATGATCCTCTCATACCATACATTTAAGGCAGCTGCGAATAACAGTTAGAAGTGGTAAATCCACATCTTTTTCACTATTTGACAGACGAAACTTCGTAACCGTAGAATTAACAGGCCACTCGCAGCAACCGTTGGCGAAGTCTTTCAAGTCTACTGAACAATCCGTATCCTGGCACCATACTTCATTTATACGTGAGGACATTGGAGTTCATAGAGGTGTATATTTTAGTTCATATGAATGGGTCACGATCATAGTACATCATGGTGCACGAGAGTTCATCGGAATACATCATAGCACATTTAAGTTATCATGATAACAATCATGTAGCATAATAGTACATCAGTACATTTAAGATAATAATAGTACATGTCCGTAAATGGGTGTTTAAAAAGCCAAACAAACACAAAAGAAATAGAATATCGCAAATATATTTGTATAAAATACACAAACAAAACTACCCTAACACATACAGATCTGTTACATAGCCGGCTAGTCGATGCTAGTAAGGATTTTCAAATCAATTGAAAATGTCCGTTTAGCATACTCTATTATTTACATTCTCAAACTCAATATGTAACCACTTTGTTTGATAGTGCAATACTCAGGTATTTAAAGATCTTGGATACAAACAGGAGGGTCAATATTATACAAGGTAAACACTGTATCAAAAACCATTTACTGTATACTAAATCATAAACTATATAACGTACAAATGTATATACCGTTATAAAACGTTTGAAGCAAGGAATATGGAAATAACTTTCTACCATGAATAAAAAGCAACCTAAGAAGTCTTGATATTTTGGCATGTATATAGTGAACAAAGTATATTCAGCACAGAGCAAATTGTATATCTATCAAAATTGATAGATAATGCGCCTAAATGCAGACATAACCAAAACTCTAGCTCCAATATTATATTGCACATAATTATATACAACATCTTGTCATGATTTAAAAATCCTCACAGTTAGCAGAAGAACATTGTCTAAATGAACTGGATACATTAACTCTGAAATATTTATCATATCTAAGATTGCATTATATAAATTATAGGATACACAGTTAAATAAGTTTTTGGAGCCAAGACTCACACAATTCCAAGTAAGTCAAAATTCTCAGAAGGTGGACTACAACACTTAACAACATAGAACAATTATTATGATCCACGTCATGCAAAAATGGGTCTTATGACACATGTAGCCCTCGTCTGGTCTGGAGGTACCCTGTCTGCTAATGACACCACGAAACCTTGTGAGACTTTATAGCAGACGGGGTAGCTTCTAACCTGACTGCGCGGATTCGCAGGCTGTTCTGGAGCTACACATGCCGCATATGGCATAAGACCGTTTTTTGCATAATGAATCTCATATTATCACATGAAACAGATGATTGAAAGATGATTTTCTAAATTTCAATACCGCAGCATGCTAGGACTCCGATGTACAATCATAATACATGTCTACTAAATTACAATATTTATTCGTTCTATATACATGTAATACCTTGCATCTAGCAAACTCAAATGATCATAGAAAGCTGAGCTAGTTTATAAATCCTAAAAAAATGTATAAAAATACATAATAATCAAAATCTGCAATGAAATTTTGCAGAAGTTTCACTCTTATTAAGTTCTCCACATCAATAATTGTAAAAAATTGGTTATGTAAAATATTGCAAGTTGTCTTCCACACTGAAGGCACCATCAACACTGAATACGAGTAGATGGTGAGACATGGTCTAGATGTGATACCAAGTTATGGAGGGTAGTATCAACTATGTGTCACTTGTCATCGAGAGAGATCTAGGAGCACAAACTCTATAGGGCGCTGTTAAAAAGGGGCAGCATCGAAATAAAGACACATTCCACTAAATTCATATAAGTTCAATACTTGTAAAGAATGTTATGCAAACACCATTAAAAATTAGCAAATATACTAATATATTACAACAGTTATTCGATATTTCTTTCTTAATAAGACCGAAAGGGCTGCAGGTGCAGTACCAAACTGGAGCTGGGTACAGCACTATTTTATTTAGCTCAAGATCGTTTTCTACTGTCTAGATTACATAGCATTACTGTTCAGATGTTAGAAGAGACATAGTCTAGAGGTGGAAACACAGTCTAGATAGTGGTGGAAACACAGTCTAGATAGTGGTGACAATACTGAATACAATTTAGATGGTGGTAACCACATTCTCTACATCCACGGTACAACTGCTGTGTCAAGTGTTTACACAGCGGTACACTCTCTAGATGGTGGTAGCCAAAGACTGATGGATGGGAGGTTGGAAGCAGCGCACATGCTCCACTGGCAGTCCATCGGAGTCGCCAGTCTTCAGGTACTTGTTTAACACTGCAAATATCTGGTTGTTCAGGATCTGGAACTTCCGGATTCTGTCCACCATCTTCTTCAGTTGCTGTAAACAAACAACATGTGAAGAGTCACAGGAAGCAAACATTTGTTGCTATGGCCAGAGTTTCAGAAGCTTATGGAAGTTTATGAGGTAAAACGAAACCCACAAAACATACTAATTTATCTATTGTGAGTGTAAGATGCTCCACATTTTAAAATAAAACTATTGAGGAGTTTGTTTGAATGCAATGGTATGGCACCGATGCATTTACACAGTTACAATAGCAAAACTTAAAAAGTAAAACAGTAGTATATAATTATTAAATAAGCCTCTATACGGGGAAACTGGGCTTTATGCATGTGCGTTAAGTGCCATCCCAGAAAGCCTGTGCAGTCTGCACAGGCTTATGATTCTAATCAGGGACGACACTTTCCACCTAGTCTAGATTTTCCTTAAGAAGTGACTTCCTTTAAACGTTAAATTCCATTAAAGCTGAAAGTGTTGTCCCTCATTAGCCTGTACAGACTGCACAGGCTAATCCAGGCAAACAGTTTACGCACATACATTAAGCCCTGTTTTCCTAGAACGTTGTTTAAATGACTACTTACAATGCCTTTGACATTTTCATCCTTCTGGTCCACCTTATTGACCTTCAGAATGTGGTAACAGAAGTCCAGGGCCTCAAACCTCCTCTGTTGGCCTAACAACACGATCAGTGCACATCCCGCCCAGTTCAGACCCTCTCCAAACAGCTGCCTACAAAACAAGATATCATAGTGATAGTATCTATGAGCTACAAGTAATGGTAACTAGAAATTGCCTATTACGCACATTTGTTGCTATCCTATTTGTACAAATGCAGATATTGGTTACTATAACATCAATTATATTTTTTCAAAATTATAATAACCCAAACTTAATTTCAAATTTTAATTATAATTATCCCATTACAATGTTGTTTAAATCAATTAAAAAAGAAAAAGATCTCTATAAAAAAATCCAAAAAGTTGCATCATATACTACCAATAAACATGTTTAAATTATGATGAGCGGGGCTTTTCCAGGACGTCAAATTTGCAAATATCCAGCATGTGACAATAAGCAAGCTTTTTTTCGGGAAAGCATTTCATTTAGATTCTGTAACTCTGTTATGGGTAACTCATCAATACAATAAAAAGGCAACTTATTAGATGAGCTTACTCGACAGTGTACTCGTTCTCTCCGACGGGCACACAGTAGACGAACTGAATGGCGCTCCATAGCCGGTGGAACTCCGTGCACTCGTCCACGTTCATGACGCCGTTGGCGGGGGCGGGGCCGTGCCAGATAGGATCCTCCAGGAAAGACTGGATCCGCTTGAGGATCACCTCAAACATGGAGAGGCCGCAGCACAGGCGCTCTCGGGTAAGCAGGTCTCCCTCCTGGGCTATTGTTGATTGCTGTAGAGGTCATATTGAAAAAACATCATGGTTACTGCTTATCACCCATATGAGACATGCTAAATATGAAAAAAAATGTTAACAATGCGTCACAGTCTATATACTGTATAAGTGGCAAAGTTAGCGAAGTGAAAATATTTGCGAATTTCGCGAACGCAATAAATTCGCTTAATTTTCTGCCAGCCAAAATTGCGCCGCAATTGAGGTAGAAATTTACAGTGACACCAGGTAAAGATAATTACTGTATACCATCGTGTTAGAAATTTAAACTTGACACCGGTTAATGATAAAAAAAACAACTTTTTGATCGATTTAAAATAATTACGATTATAAGTGTTTGGAGAAATATATATAAACAAGTTTAAAACAAAGATAATTTATTATTATTTTTTACTAACTATCAAGCCTCGGTAGGAAATCATGTTTTCACAGCTTATCGCTTGATAACAATAGAATTATTGTTATCGGAGAACATGCCTTGCTAATAGTTACATGCATTTCCCATTATACCGATCGTAACACTCATTACAATGGAGGTGTTAACAACAACACCTGTATCTCGCAATTGACTTATACATTCTTGTAATGCAAGTGAACAACTACCAGCAAACATGAATTTTTGACAAAGAAAAATACAGAACAAACAATGCTTCATTTTATTTCACAAGATAAGTGTGATCACAAATCAGTAAAACAATAAACATAGAACAAGATCAATTAATCCTTTAACATAAACAAATATTTCACAACACTCACAATGTTAAAATGTTGTCAGTTATAATCTGTCAATCGCTTTAAATTGTTTAAACTAACGGGAAGTATCGGACAACCAATCATAATCTGATTGTATGTAACCAGCATTAAATTGCAATTTTTACAACTTGAAATATTTTTATTTCCTTCTGATACGGGCGATTCGCTAACATTTCCGCACGCGAAAGGCCTGTTATTTTGAATTCGCTAACTTTTCGACACGCGGAAATATTCACTTATACAGTAGTACAATCATACTAAAAGTGGCTTTTTCAAAAACGTTTCTTTAACTTTAGCTTTGTCACAAACATGACTATTACCCCAGCATAATTGGTAAACTATGTTTTATGGCAAGTAGCTCAGGGATGTGTGGTCCTTAGGCATGACTACATGTTGATGACATAAGTTGCAGTTTATGGCCTTGAAAATGTAAGAATTGTTTGCTCCTCAACCCGGAATCATTTTATGTGGACTTACTGACGGACCCACACCAATATGTGCCCTCTCAAACTTTGTTTGCGGGGTTATAATCAGCAATGCAAAGACTTCGGCACAGGTTAGAACATAAGAGCTGCATGCTGCACAACTTCCATGCTGGTTCCCATGCTGCACAACTTACATGCTGGTTCCCAAACTTTCCGATGACGGGTACCACCTGCAGTGCCTGGTATTTCAGCTCTAGTTTCTTCATGGCCCCTTTTAGATCCTCATCCTTTTCCTTCCGACTCTGGCCCTCTGAAACACACAGGGAGGCAAAATATACAACATACTATAATACCTTTGATACTTTTTACTGAATTTGCAGATTATTAAATCACAAACACCATCCAAATTCACGAATAATTGTAATATGCCATGACGTTGACAGGTAATAAACTAAATATTGGCATTAAAATAGTAACATAGGTTTTATAAAACATTTGTTTAAGCTTATAATCGGTTGCAGCTTGTTAATTTTTTAATATAAATCAATGTTGATGAGCGCTTGATTTTACAATATAATAAATAGGGTTTGTTGTTAAAATAACAATACGTGTGTTTGATATAATAAATAAAAAAGATTGCTTCCCCAATTTTAATGTTAACAAGATGCTGCGATCTCTAAATGCATATGCCCCAGATGGAAGCCTTTTCAAAATTGATTCATTTTCCTATAAGAATAATTTGAACTCTAAAAATAGACCAATGTCATGGTCATAATAAGATGTTTTAGATGAGTTCAAAGTGTTCCTAAATAACATCACTTCAAGTATCAAAGCTTTGTAGCAAGCATTATTGAAGTAAGAAGAAACATTTTGGGTTTACCAAGAATTTGGACCTTCTGAATGAGTCAAGGTCAAATGAGTTAACCCTTTGCATGCTGGGAAATTTTTCGTCTGCTAAAATGTCGTCTGCTGAATTTCTAAAATCATCATTTTCTTCACTTTTTTTCAAAGACCACTATCAGAATAGCAAACAGTTTGGATCCTGATGAGACGCCACGTTCTGTGGCGTCTCATCTGGATCCAAACTGTTTGCAAAGGCCTTCAAAATCCGGTTCCAGCGCTCAAAGGGTTAAGGTGATGTGTGTTGATATTTTCAAAGACATCATCCATGCAAGTATCAAAGCATTTTAGGACCCATTATTGATATATGTGTCGTGTTCTAAGAAAACTGGACAAAATGCATGTGAGTCAAGTGTCATCCTAGATGAGCCTGTGCAGTCCGCACAGGCTAAGCCGGGACGACACTTTCCGCCTAAACTAGATTTTCGCAAAGAAGAGACATCATTTAAACGAAAAATTCCAAAAAAGCGGAAATTTTCGTCCCTGATTAGCCTGTGCGGACTGCACAGGCTAATCTGGGACGACAATTTACGCACAAGCATTTTGCCCAGTTTTCTCAGAACACAACACATATTATGAAATCTAACATTTTGTGTTAACTTCATATGGATGGATTGACGAACAGTCTGAAAGCAAATGAACTAATCGCTGTATGCCACCAGCATAAAAAATCTTAACAGGCAATAGCCAGTGAGAAAAGGAATTTTATGAATATACATTTTTTTCTTAACACCATTGTGAATACAAGCCTTGAATTACTGTAACCTTGCTTGCTTAAGAAAATCTATGTCCATTTGTTCTTTTGATTTCATAACTGAAATTGAGAACATGGGAAGAATGCAAATGCATAAAGTCTCACCCCGGATCAGACAAAGCAGTACACACAGGCTGGTACTCAGAAAATGGGCCACTCTCTGAGAAAAGGGGGTTTAATGCATGTGCGTAAAGGGTCGTCCCAGATAAGCCTGTGTAGACCGCACATGCCAATCAAGGACGACACTTTCTGCTTTCATTGTATTTTTCGTTTAAAGGAAGACTCCTTGACAAAAATCCAGTTTAGGGGAAAAGTGTTATCTCTGATTAGCCTGTGCAGACTGCACAGGCTAATCTGGGACAACACTTTACGCGCATGCATTAAATCCCCTTTTCACAGAGGGAGGCTCAAATGCTTTCTGCTTTTATGGTGTTTTCTGTTACAAGGAAGTCTCTTCTAACCATAATTCTACTGTAGGGGGAAAATGTGGCCCTGGATTATATTCTGTGGACTGGTAAGGCATATTTTTTTTATTTTTTTTGTGTAAGAAATGTCTGGATCACTTTGATCAGTTACTCCACTGACAATATTACAAATTCCATGAATGTTGTTCAATGGTCATAAACTCTTAAAAAACTTCAA